>JBBMKC010243697.1:0-10749 GCA_037834085.1 Bipalium vagum
CGATAATTGTTAATTGTGAATTATTGTTAATGGATAGTTCTTTCACGATGATTGTTGGTTCTTCACTGTGCTTGATAGCTTCGTGGTTGATGTTTGGGATGTTGATTGGGATCCGTGTAGTCTCCACATTTATATTAATATTTTTAGCTATTTTTATTTATAGAATCTTTATTATACTATTTTTATTTGTTTATAAATCTTTTCTTATTTATTTAATTAATTTTGTTAATAATTTTATCACTTTTTCCAAATTTATAATTATTTTAATTTATTTATTATTTTTATGAAATTAAGTATATTTTACAAATTAAATATTTATATTAAAATTTATTTATTTTCTTTCCGGTGTTTGACAATCAAATCACTTACAAATTCAAAAATATACACATGCATATTTCAAAATATAAAATTTATACACAGTAATGGTTTGGGGATCATATAAAGAATTAAAAGAATAGCATTCAAATTTAGATCACAAAGTTCACCAAGTTCGAATTTACATTAAAGGGATAAAGTTCACAGGTTATTAAGGTTTGGATTGATACTCAATTGTTTTTTGATTTGACTGTGTCTGGGAGTAGTCTCCGCAATAATAAGAAATAATAATATAATAATAACAATTGATGAAAAATAATGGTTTTATAATATAAAAATAACACATTGATAATAATAAGCTTAGTAGAATATTATATTACGAAAAACATAAAGCGTTATTCAAAAAACATAAGTGATAATCGTCCTTAACACCGGCACACAAGAGGAGAAAATAGTATAAATATCCATTGCTTTTTGAATTTTGGTTGTTCCGTTGCTGGTTTCTTGTAAAATAAATTGCGCATGTGCGTATTATTGTCTTAATTATTGGGTGTTTATTGGTTTTCTTCTATGTTGTGGAGATACTTTCAATCGTTGTTGGTTGTTGGAATGATGAACTTTGTTTTACCATGCTTATGTTTTATTGTGTAGTCCTCTCCAATTTGTCTTTGTTTCGAATTTCTTCTGTTGATATTGATTGAATTGGTGCCGATTGTGAGAAGTTCTTTTTCAGCTTCATACAATTGTATGCCACCAATGCATTCGACCTGTTCATTATATTCAAAAACATCAAAACCATTACTAACATCATGGATATCCAAGAATCGTTCGCTGATCTTGCTCCTTGACCAGATTGAGCTTTTCTTCGTGGCTCTTCCTGATGCTCATCTTGTCTTGGCTGTTGTCTGAATTTTGGTGGTTCTTGTGTGATTTCGTATAATTGGCCCTATGTTGTTTCTGCTTCTGATTCTGCTGCTTTTTTCGTTCCAAGCAAACTATACCACCCTTGATTTAGCTGCATCCATGGTCCGAAAAAATCAAAATGGTTTTATTTGCACTTCGAATCAAAATTTCTGTATTCTGTTGTCCTGACTCCCGATTTACTTTATCCACTGTCTTCAATATTAACGCTATGTCCATCATGGGTTTTTCTTTATCCATTTTTCCTTTACATAGCTGTGCCAGCCATAATTCATCACTTACACTATCTGGATCATCCACAAATTTTTCCACGTCTTCCAAAATTTTAATCATTTTCTGAGTATATTTCTGACGTCAAATCATCTGGTTCTCCTGTTGTCTCCATACCTGGATCCATTAACTTCGCAATATTCTATCTTGATCTTCTTTGGTTGCTTCATCGTACTCTCGTTCCCAGAGTTCTCGTTCTCTTGGGACTCTAATGAATTCCACTTCCAAAGCTTCAGGAATTCGGTCAGGGTTTTCTTCGTCTATATCCACCAATGCCATAATCACATTACCGTTTGTATCCACTCTTTCTTCTAAAAAATCGTTCCTTGACAACACTCTGATTTCATTGTCTTGCGATCTCATCATGGATAATTGTTCATATTCAGTTACTCTGACCAATCGTTTTCTCTGCTCATCATTTTCTATTCTCAACCTTTCCGTTTCATCTTCATCATTAACATCTCGTACAGCATTTTTTTTGCATTTCCAAATGCCAATCTTTTCACAAATTTCGGTGATGTCTTTTCACTAAGACAAGACCTTACCATGTTATCATATTGTTTGTATTTAAAAAATTGAACTTTCCCATCAATGTTTACATTATCCCTTTGATGTAGATTTTTCATCCAACATATCTCTTCTAAATGCCCTCTTTTATTACAATGTCAGCAAATCTTTATTTTACATACTCTGGCAAAATGTCAAACTTCATTGCAATTTTTACACACTACTCTGGTACCATCCTTTGATCTCTATCTCGGCCCACACTAGAATCTCTATTTGGTGCTCGACATTGCCTTGCCAAGTGTCCCGTTCTCTGACAATTATAACATTTTCTTGGTACCTGCTCCCGATTATCACTCTTATTTTCTGTGTTTCTATTCCTGCTATTATCTCTTCGACTAGGCCTAACTTCACAAATCATCGGAGGGTTTCCTTTAATATTCATTTCTGCTTGTCTCGATTTTTGCAAAAATTCATCCTTATCCTTGTAATCAACTAATCCCAATGCTGTTCTCACCGGATGCAATAATCTTATGAAAATTGATCCTCCACAATTTTCTTAATTGTTTCTGTCCATTGATCCTTTGATCCAAAAGCTCTCTGTGCTAACAACTCAATTTGATAAACTTATTCTCCCACCGGCTCATCTGCCTTTTGCTTCATCTGGTAAAACATTTGCCTGTTCACCCTGCTAATATCTCCTGGTATCAACTTCTTTGTCAGCTCTGTAACCACTTCGGGCCAACTCTTATTATTTATATTTATATCATAATAAGCACTCCGTGTCATTCCACTTAACTAGATCGGTAATCTTCTCACCACCCAAGCCTCATCATATCCAATGCTTTCGCTACCTGTCAGTATTCAGCCATAAAATCCGCGAACTCCATTGGTTCTCAACTAAACACTCTAACCGGTAATCCTTATGTTCGGATATTCGTATTGTTGGCTCAAAATAGGCTGTACTTTCTTCTAATGAAGTAATTACCAACCACATTTGTTCTGCTCGAGCTGGGATATTTATAATATCCGTTACTAACACTTCTTTTGAACCTGCCATTTTTTGATTTCGTTCTGGATTACAACTTTTGAGTGCTAAATTCTTAATTTTTAAATTTTGTACTTTTACCTCAATAAGTCAATTTCTATAATGCAGTCATGACTTTTATTTTCCATGATGTCCACTGTATGCTTAATTTTTGTACAACAATCTTGACAGTGACTTCCAGGTATCCAAACAATGGCATTATTTTCCATTTATTCCTATTGTTCAATAACTCGTAATCTCACTCAGTTACTAATTGGTGGCGTAACTCTTAGCTGGCACAATAAAAAATGGCACAATACCATTTATAAGGAATTATAAAGATTTTACGTAATCTTAATAATTCAGTAAAATCAATAATTGAAATTGTTTTAATTATTGATTTTTAAGAAAGTCCAGATTTTTTGAAATAAATAAATTTTAGTAGTTATTTAGTTTCTTATGGACTTCGAACAAGTTAACACTATCCAGATGTTTTGGGCCACCATGTAAAAATAAACAATAGTATATAGATTATTATAGATTGTTTAAATTAGAAGTTTTAAGATTTGAACTACTTTACTTTGCTAATGTAGTTTTATATTTCATTAAAAAATTATTAAAAACACATTTATTAAAATTCATTTATTACATTATAATCATGATATTTTATTGAATATTTTAAAAATGTTATCGTGATCATTTTGTTTTAGTCAAGATATTTTATTGAAAATTTTGATGCATTAAAAAAACGTTTTTGGGAAAAGTTAAATATTTTCTTTTTAATTAATGATAAAATAAGGAGTTTATAAAAAATTAATTTATAAAATGATTTTAGAAAACCTGAAAGCATATCCACTTGAGTAAGGACGCTTGAATATGAGCAAAGACTGAGGGCTAAAAATTAAAATAATAAATAAATAACAATAAAATTAGACCTTTGGGCATAGAACCATTGGGACAAGAACATGTAGGAGTTGAAATGAATTGAATAATAATAAATAATATCACACATATGAGGTCCTTAACTAAGATTAATAATAATAGGAATTAGAAGTCATTTTTTTAAAAAAAACAAATATTTAATAGTAATAATTTAAAGTAATAATAATTACGTCAGGAAATTAATAATTGTGTGGGAATCATCAATTAAAAAGAAAAGGAGATAAGTCAAGTGGTGGAGAAAATCATAATTTGCCATCGAACATTTCATTAATTCGTCACTTTCTTCACATTCTCCGGGTCCGGTCGAATTCCTGATACTATATGGCCTACGTATTTTACTTCGCTTTTTGCCCATTCACATTTGATTGGTTTTACTTTCAATCCTGCTACCTTTAGTCTTTGTAGGACAGCCGCTATGTCCTTTATATGTTCATCTCCATTCAAAGAAAAGATTATTATATCATCTAAGTAAACCATTGCATGTTCAACATCCATTAATATCAGGTTCATCAATCTTTGGAACGTTGCTGGAGCGCCTGTTAACCCAAAAGGCATCTTATTGTATTGATATAGGCTTTTACTTGTTACAAAAGCAGTGATTTCTTTACTGTCTTCATCCATTGCTACCTGGTTATATCCTTTTTGTAAATCCATTACAGTAAATATTATTGATCTTTTAACAACCTACACAAACTCAATTAAATCTACAAAGAGTCAAGTGGCAAAATAATATAATTGATTAAAAACTCAATATAATAACAATAATAAAACATATTAATTAAATTGAAAAACAAAAATAAAATAGTAAAAAGGATAATAGTGATAATAGTGGTAATGATAATAATAATGGTGGTGATGGTGATGGAGAATAATAATAATAATAAAGAATAATAATAAGTAATAAATAACGTCAGTAATGATTTAAAAATATACAAATATAAAAATAAAAAAAATTATAGAATTACGACATTAAATCATAAAAATTTTCCTTTAAAATTTTCTAACAATTAGTTTATTACAACTAAGAATTGACTTTTTGAAAATTAGAGTTTATTATAAATCACTTAAAAAATAAAGGGTAATTGAATTATCATATTCACTTTAATTAACTAATTAATTAATTAAGCAGAACGTGAGTATAACTTCCCACTTCTGTTCTTATAAAATTAACTCTTCTGTCTTCTTTTTGTGTTTGATTCTGACAATTACGATCTGGTAATCTAGTTATCAGATTCGATTTTTTACTTCAGGGCGTCTACACATTTCCTCGTGTAGATTGATATCTTCTTAAATTATTAATTGTCATTTTGATCTTAGTGAAAAAACCTTTTAAAAAGTTTTTAAAATTGTGTTTAAAATAAAATTTTTAAAAATCATTTTGTTCGTCTTATTTGTGATCGGTACACTATCTTAAGGAGTCAGTTTGAAATAAATTATACACACCCTCACATAACTTAACAATTGAAAATAATATGTGATTACGACAAGTATGGATAATGACGTCTGAAAGAAAAAAGGAGGACCTTCATTTAAAAACAACAATGACAGTCGAGGTAGCACCAACACACATGATATGAAAATAGTATAAATACTTAAGGAAAAATCATAAAAATTTGCATTAAAAAATCATAACATTTATTATAACTAAATTTAAAATTTTGAAAATATTAAAACCTATTAGAGTCATAAAAAAATAAAACAAGCGTAAGTAATTTATCATATTCACTCTAATTAATTAAACAATGAATATTACTTATCGTTTCTATCTTTATAAATTAAATTCTTTTCTTTTTGTGTTAGTTTCCGATAATTACGGTCTGATAAACTAGTTACCAGATTCTTTTTTTTACTTCAGGGTGTCTGCATATTTCCTAGTGCAGATTGATCTCTTCTTTAATTAAATACAATGTCATTTTGATCTCAAGAGGAAGAAATAAAAAAATTTTTAAAGTGTAATAAAAATTTGAAAATCATTTTGTCTTATTTTTATCAAAACACTACCTTGGGAGTCAGATTAGCATAAAATAGCCACATCAACTCAAAACTTAACAACTGGTGAGCAATCCGTCGTGATCTCAATATTACAATGGCAGATAACAGTCAGAATCATATGGAAGATAAACGAAATGTACCATCAGACTCGAGGAAAAAAGTCACACCATCAACAATAAAATTAGTAGATAATTATAATAATGCACCAATAATAAAAATTGATGATTACTCCAGGAATCCAGCGGAATTTTCAGATTTTATGGGAGATATAATATCCAAATGAATGGAAATAATGCTTCCGAAGCAATCAAAATTCGAAAATTGCAAATATAAATAAAAGGGGCAGCGAAAGACATATTTCAAAATAATAGATGGTCCAAATACACCAGCTACATTTAATGACTTGCGAAAATTAATTGTAGAACAAATAGTAGGCTCAAGTTCAAATAAAGCCATGAGGCAAAGATTTTAAGAAAGAAAACAGAAGCCAGGAGAAAAGTGGAGGAGTACACCTATCAACTAATGCTTCTTTATTAATGCTTATTTCTTTAAATTCAAGCTAATTTTTAGTTTACTCATAACTGAAAATATTTAAGAGTTTTATAACAAACTCAATAAAAAAATTTTTTTTATAAATACTGGTAAACAATAAATACCCAAAAGACGAAGACTTAAGAATATTGTAGTCATGATCTGCTAAAATTTTGCCCAGGTGACCCCCAGGTGATTGCTACTGTCTGCAATAAATGTAATAATAACAAAATACTCTGTTCTGGTTGGAAATGCTTTATTCGTATCATAAACTTAAGCAACAATGATAAATTCAATACTCATTGTTGTTCCTTCAATGATTAAAAATGAGAATATGAACTTAATGGAAACAAATACTGTAAAAAATGTAAGGAATTCATATTAAACAAATGTCAAAGTTGTTCCTTTATTTTAATATATAATTAATTTTATTTTTGAATGTAAACTATTTATGCCAGGCATGTCAAACTCAGGGCCATAGGAATCAGTTTGTGGTATCATAAGGCAATACTTCTACAATATAATTAAAGTCGTTAAATAAAAATTATTACAGAATATTTTTCTTTCAGTGGTAATTTAAAAACATGCAATCGTTTGGTCATATTCAAGAATGAAAACACAAAAGTGCATGTAGTTTAACAAAAAAATATTCAAAGGAAATTGACATGATATATAAATTCGTTCTTTATTTTAAAATAACGAAAATTTAAAAAGGCAACATAAATGGCCTGCATATATTTGAATAAAACAGCAATGCAAATAAATTAAGATAATTCAAAATGGACATTTAACGGGTTACAACTAAAAATTACACTAACTTTGAATGCAAAAAAAATCTCTACAGTATAACCAAATCCAATTCTGTTTAAAAACAATCATAAGCTGGTATGTATTTAATTGATTTAATATATAATATCGACTTTTTTAACAAAAATAATCTCAGAAATGACGTCAAAACAAGAAGTATTCGAATTCGAATATTACAATTTTATGAAAAATATTTTTATGTTGGCAAAAAGTTGACCGTGGATTATTTTTTCTTGGAAGGTGTGCCAAAACTCACAACCTATAATATTCTACAAGGTCAAGAAGTAAATCGTAAACCAGCATCTGACAGAATACCAACTATTTTGACAAGTAAACGTTTAAAACCCCTAGAGCGCATGTTCTACAATAAAACAATATAAGTCAAAATGAAGGCACAACAACTTTTGATTGTACTCAACAATATATTTCGAAAGCATTGAAAAAGGCTGGTGTGATAGCCAGGAAGAAGAGCAAGTCACCAGCTTATACGGAATCGGATATATTAAAAGTAAAGTAAAAAGAAGATGTCATTGGATGACCAAAAATTACGAGAAAAATTTATAGTTTGGATGACGAAAGTTATTTCCCTTTAAGTAAGAATGAAATGTCTGTTAATGACACTTATTACTCAAAGGATCTAAGTACTGCTGTAGCGGAAGTTAAATTCAAGTTTTAAAAGAAATTTGAGCCAAAGGTAATGGTGTACATAGTTTTCTCAAGCAAAGGTGTGTCTGAACCATATTTTGAACCAAATGGTCTGGCGATCAACAAGGAAATTTATGAAATGGATGTTTGGCTAAAATTTTAATTCAATTCATTCAAAAATATCATGCCAACGATGATTATGTATTCTTATGTATTGATTATGTATCACATTATGCGAATACCGTAATCAACTTTCTGAATTCAAAAAATATCCCAAAAGATAGGCACTTAACAAATCTGCCACAGTGTCGTCCAATTAAAGATTTCTTCGGTGAACTGAGTAGTTTAGTGTACAGTCAAGGTTGGAGAGCCAAATCTATCAAACAATTAAAAACACGTTTGAGGAAGTTTTTGAAAGAAATGGACATAACTGGAGTACAACGTGTATATTGTACAATCAATACAAAACTACGTTCTGTTGCTGATAATGGACCTTTCATTGAAAAAAATTAACATTTTATAGTTTATTAAATATTGTTCTATAGCAGATATAATAAAACATTTTAAAATTGTGTTTCTGTGATTGATGCTTGAGTCTGTAAGTTAGTGCAAATTTTTAGTTTTAACCGTTATTATCAATTATTCAAATACTTTTTATGTTTTGTCCTGAGGCTTAACACTTTGTTCTTGACAATCTTTGGTATGTCTGGGTGAAATTTCTTTGCAGTGCCGAGATTTTAGAAAGATGACAAGTGATTATCAATCAACCTAGTTCTCTGAGAAGTTTTTGTTAATTTCATGAAGGAAAATAACTGTTCACAGAGATGATGGAACCGAACATTGCCACAATCCGTGTGTTAAACTTTCTGAAGTTTATAAACATTTTCGGAAAGTATAAAAGAAATCAGTTATTTCCATTTTATTAATTAAATAATTTTCTTTGAGTAAAGAATCCGAATGCATTTCTAATAGTTCATAGCTCATTTACTTTCTTTTTACATGATAACATCAAATACAAATTCAAAATATGAGAAATCACGAAATCTTTTTAGTAACTCCGTTGAAAACAATTCCAGATGATTGTCATATTTGACAAAGCTTAGTGCAGACTTAGTATTAGTACTGTTTTTCAGCTCTTTACATGTAGGAGAATGAATTAAATTTTCATTTGAGACTTGTGACTTCCATAATCTCAACTTTGTAATGAAGCATTTGACGTCATCATACAACTGAGTGATGACCTTTTTTTACATTTTAATTTTAAAATGTGATCGTTCAATTTGCTATTATGTCCACAGCGAAATCCAGATCTCGGAGCCAACTTTCATTTTTTAATTTCATCGGTGTTTCGACCTTTCCTCTCAAAAAATATGATTATTTCTTGTCTTAATAAATAAAATCTTTTTATCACTTTGTGATATGACAACCAGCGCATATCTGTGTAGAATGGAAAATCGGTGAACTGATTATCCATATCCTCCAACAATTGGCTGAATTGATGGTGGTTAAGAGAATGACCTCTGATATATAGTTCATTGTCTTTGTGACCAAACTAAGCACAATCCAATTTTAAAATCTTTGAACACAGGTTTTTTTGATGTATGATAATGAAAATGTGTAAATGGAAAATCCAAATGTATATTCTTTATCTTTGCTTGTAACTTGACATTGTAACTTGACGATTTTTTAAACTCAGCATTTCTATCGTGAATTACAAAATAAATTGTTGGTATTCCTTAGGTTTTAAGGTTTTATTTATTTTCGAATTCAACTTTGTTTTATGAGATTGAATCGAATTCAACAAATAAAAATTCTTTAGTTAATCAAATGGAACATGTAAAAATAGAAAACTTTATGAATGATAAAAGTTTTAAAAGATATATTAATAAATTATAAAAAATTTAATATATATATATATATATATATAGATTCATCATTAAAAATTCGATGTATTTTTATAGGAGGCATTTTTGGAATTCGGACACCATTATGCCAATATTTGGAACTAGTTTATGTTCCTGCAGCTACATCAATTTTTGGAGCTGTAAATTTATTTATTGAATAAACTGTGGAGACTCCCGTCTTCAGGCCAACAAAATCAACCGAACCCTTCAAAAACTTCAATCCAACCAAAGCAATCAAAGCCTTCGAAATAATAACATTATAACATTGATTTTAAACATTTCTAGTGATCTTTTATTGTTTCATTTTATGTACAAAAACAAAATATAATTTTATTTATTTATTTGTTTCATGTAAGAGTTAAAACCCGAAGTTTAATTAATTTTCCTTCCTATTTATGTAAAATATAAAATAAAATGTGAAATATAAAATTATAGTAAAAATAATATTAAATACAAAAAATTATTATTATAATTATAATTAATTTAAAAATTAATCATTTTGATGATTAATTTATAAAATATTTGGAAGAAATTGTTTAGTAACATAAAGTTACTATAATTAAAAATACAGAAAAATAATATAAATAATGAAGTGTTTCAGTATCAAGACACACAAAATAAAAACGAACAAGAGTTTAAAAGAATCTCTCAGACAAGAAGAAAACACGACGAATTCCAGAGGAAAGCATTAACCAAGGACGAACAAAATTCGGAACAATATTCAGAAAAAATTTGGAACTCTACAAACCATATTCGGAACTCCACTCGGAACTCTACGAAGAGTAATCATACGTCTCAGGGTCCAGCTTCAAGAAGAATAACATTTAGTAAATTATTTTATTGCGATAAGTTTATTAGATTTGACTACAAATCTAAATAGACTTTTATTAT
>JBBMKC010243708.1:0-31968 GCA_037834085.1 Bipalium vagum
TGTTTAACAATTGTTTAACAAGATATATACTATATTTTACATTACAATTGACTTTTTCATGCAAACAAATAAAGTTCTATAAAAATTACAACTAATAGTCTGTAAAAAGTTTTTATTGCCTACTCATGCACACAATACTCATGCACACAATAAAGTTTTGGGATCACAAATGGGATTGATGCACTCAATAAAGTTTTAGAATCACAAATGAGATTGTTTAATAGGATTTGTTGTTGTTCCTTTTGCTGCTATTAGAGGTATCGGCTGAGATGGCTTTGATGACTGAACTCCAGATGACTGAACTCCTCGTAGTCTCCACAATATATATTTTGGAAATAACTTGTCAATTGATATAAATATAACTAACATGAAGCACCAACACCATCTGGACATTATCACAGCCCGACTGATACCAGAAAAGTTTTGAAGGCATGAGCCTAGACAATTTTATTAAAGAATGCGAAAAGTATTTCGCGTTGTTGAAGTTTCCGAATTCGTTTAGGGCAACATTTGTGATGAGGTTTTAGATCAAGAATTGATTCTTATTTATGAAGCTGTAAGCATAGATTTGAAGAGCTTTGATGAAAAGATTCACAAAGCGTTTTAAAAAAAGCTTGATAGTAGAAGATTTACAATCAGCTCTCAATTACAAAAGGACAAATGAACCAGCGGGAAAATATTTCGAAAAAAATGATAAACTGATCGATAAATTGCTCTCACATATGCGGGAAAAGGATTCATTGGTAAACCCTTTGTTGGTACACTGTAAAAATGACCCGGGAGTTAAAAGAGAGTTGTGCATCCAGGAAGTTAAAGGAAAAGAAATGAAGAAAACAATAAATTGATGGACGAGTATAGAGCAGAACTAGAGAAGATAAATGCAGCTTGATAGCCTAGAACAAATAGAAAAGGAAGGCAAGACGACAGGAGGACACCACTCGGAAACAGAAAATTAGTTAAACATGTTAGTTAATCCCTATTCGTTTGATATTTATTATTTATATTTATAGTTAATATAAATAATATATTATAATTATATCAATCTTTTATGTGTTTTGGTATATACTTAAATAAGAGACAGCAATCTTATAGTTTGAGCTACGAACAAAAGTTGACAGTTGGACAGATTAAGAGTTTGGTAAGAATAATTTTTATCTCAAGGAAACTTCAACATATTTTTCGAAATACACTTGAAATTTTTTTATTTCATGATATAATTTTTATAAATTATTAAAATTTTCAATAACACTAATTTTTAAAAAATATTTAATTTCATTAATAAAAAATAAAAAATTGTGATTCGCTAACAAAAGACAGAAAATGTTGACTAAAATTTTTAACTTAAGATTTTAAAATTAGATTTAAATATATAATTATAAATTATGTGATAATATGTAAAATTTCAAGATTTAATTGAGAGAATAAGGATTTTCAAAATAAATAATATGAGATTTAAAATATTTTAATGAAATTGTAATATCTATAGATTTGTTAATCTGAAGTAATAACAAGTTATTTAAAATGTTAAATTATCACTATTTTAATTTTTCACTTATTCTAAAGTAATTTGGCACAGAGTATTTTTAATAAGTTGATAAATAGCTTTTAAAATAAATTTTTGAACCAATATCAAACCAGAAGTATTTATCCTAATCAATAATGAGCGAAACCGATACAGAAGAATATTATGATGCTGAAGATGATAATTGTAAATTAAATTTTTAAAAAATTTCTATTCTTAATTCAATTTTTTAGCCAAAAACGATAATCTTATTTATACATTCAGGTAAGGTTTTCAGTTTATTTTTCAAAACTGTAATCAATCTTTTAGAACTGAGTTGCCAAAAATTATGCCTTCTAAAGCCAATTTTAGTGTATGGACATTTTTGAAACAATGTATTGGAAAAGTTTGTGTCTGTTTTCATGATATTTGGTTAATCTTTTGTATGATAAGGAATTGTCTAAGATAACTATGCCTATAGTTTTCAATGAACCCATTAGCTTTTTGCAAAGGTTAACTGAGTATGTTGAATATTCTGAACTTATTGACGAGGCTGCAGCTGAACCAGATCCTGTCAAACGGATGGAGGTAGGCAAAGAGTGTAAATTTGTTGTTTAATTTTAGATGATATTAAGATGGAATTATAATTAAGTTATTTTTATTAATATTAGCATTAATTTTCATATTTTAATTAAATAATTTTATTTTTAAATTCCAAAAAGAATAGAAATCGATTTTTAATAATAACTTATTGAATTTAAATTGCTTAACATTTATCTTAATTTCTTTATAATTTTATATTTGCTTAGAAAATATGATATTTAAAGTAAATTGTTCTAGTTTCTCTGATACTCAGAATGTGTGTGAGACAGTCTTTTCGTGATTATAAATATATATAATTAACCAAAAAACACCTAAAATTTTCTTAACTGATCAACTCGTATTTCTGTTCAATCTTAATAATTAATTAATCAATGTATGTAATTCTAAAATATAAATTTATTGTAAAATCGATTATTAAATGAATCATTAATTAATTAAATTATTATTTTTTTATTGATCATGTAGTTTTGTGATATAAATATATATAATTATCAATAATAGCAATAATAAAATAATGTCAAATAAAATAAAATCAGATAATTTAGTGTTGTCATTTGCTTAATTTTAATTTTCATCTTTCCTTTTTATAATTGTTGCCACATAAATTAATAAAAGACTGCTTTATAAATTGTTTGAAATCATATTTCAAAAAAGATTATCGAATTGGTGTCATGAAAATTCTTTCATCAAATTCTAAATATTTACAAATCTGAACTTAATGGAAAATGAGATTGATATCTTGTGCACTTTTCACATTCCTATCAAATCGATTCTTGTCTTTTGTGCTTTATTCTTTTATAATGAACCGGAAAACAATAACCGCATAATTGTTATGTAATCATTTTCTAAAATTATAACTGAATACATTGAATAAGTCTTTCATGTAATCAATGGGATTCCTAACATTACTTCAATTAGAAATGTATTTTTTCCGAGTCTTTTTCAGTCTTCATTCTTAACATTGTTACTTTTATGGCCAATAATTATTTCCTCTCAAGTTTTTATTTTCTGAAATGTAAACTCGTAAATTTTATGTGCTCGCAGGTAGAATCTTTATCTAATTAAAATTTCGTTTTTTAAAATTAATACATGGATGATATCTACAATATTCTTTTCTTGACCACTTTTAGTGTATAAGAATGATAATTTAATTTCTCTATATTGTTTCACACTACACTTTGAATCGAAATTGTTTTTTAATCTTGAAGAGAGTAGTTTTGTTATATAGATCTAGAGATGAATTTCAGAGAAATGAGTCGAATGACTTATTAATTGTTTTTTTGTAAAATGAATATTGAATTTTATTGATTAACCTTATAGTTACAATAAATAATGCAATATTTTGATTTTTTTAAAATTTACATAAATCATTCTTGGTAACAATAATTTTTTTTCTGTATATAAAAAAAGAATAGAAGAACCATTAAGTATTTTAAATGGTCTTAAATCAATTTTTGTTAAGAAAATCTGTGCCTTTGCAGTGTCCGGTGGAGCTTCAAGTTGGGGTAGAATCGGAAAGCCATTCAATCCACTGCTAGGTGAAACGTACGAAATTATTCGACCAAACTTCAGATATATTTCAGAACAGGTGAAATAAGTTAATTTTAATTAATCGATCAAAAAATATGAAAATTGTTTTTTTTAACTCTTATCGATTGATTATCTGATTTTAGCATTTTCATTTAATCACTTGATTAATACTTTATTTATTACGTACAATTATAACTTATATCAAAACCAAAACATTTTCTACTTTCATTTCGATTACTCGACTCTCTTGACTTACCTTGCAAAACATGAGATAATTGTGAATTACGTAGGTGAAATTTTGAAAACAAAACGGATTAAACGATTTTTCTCTAACCAATCAATAGTATTATTTTAGATTCAAATTTCAAGGTGTGAAGGCCTATAGAAATACATAACGATTTTCTTTCTATCAAGGTCATTAAAAGAGTGACAGGCAGAACGACTTTAAATAGATTCAAGTGTCTATTGTTCAGATATTTTATAAACGAAAATTAACAAACCACACATTTTCTCATTAATGAATAAACAACCAAGGCTATACAGTAAGGGTTTTCTGAAATAAAAGAAATGTGTAATGTAGGAGTTTTGATTATTCCTTGAAGATCACATGATTTTAAAACCTCGCTCGAACATATTCCAGAAATATGACAGAGCTGATAATAATGATTTTCCAAAATTTTTCTTCTAGTGAAGTATATTTTTAATATTAAACGTATTTTTAAAAAATAAGTTTAAGCTTATTTACATCAATCAATTAAGATTATTATTTTAATAAAATTAAAACTCAAAACAGGTTTTTGGACAATATCAAATAAAGAATGGGAATGCAACACCTAAATTTTTAACGAGTGATAAGTGATTGGAAACTGCATCTTTTGTCAATGTTTAAATCGTTGGTTATTCAATAATAAATCATTTTTTGTAAATACAAAAGTTTTTGTGATTGGTAATTGGTTCATAATCTGTCGTATCACAATCAGAACTTCCTCAGTAAAAGAAATGAAATAAATTCAAATGTAAGTAGAAATTGGAAATAAAGATAAAACATTTTTACACTAACAAGTTTTTTGTATTTTTAATTTCAAATATTTAGAAAAAGTAATATATAATATTTGTGAAGAATGTAATTAATAATAATCAATCTTTGGTCTATTGAGATTTTTTATTATTGATTTTAATTTTTTTTAATATATTAAAAATTATAATATCAGTAAATTTTAATGAATTAGTAATTAATCAATAACTGTTTGTTATTTAAACTTTATTAAATCAAATAATGTCACAAGTTCTCAAGCTTAAGTATTTTGTTGTTTCGTCCATAGTTAAAATTCTGCATAAATTATTTAGAACTTAATTATTTTATCATCGGTTATAATAATCTATTCAAAGATTTTTTGGGTTCTTTAGAATGAAAATTTATAATTTTTTGAAAAAGAAACATTTTTAAATTTTTGTAAAATATTGATACATCATTTGAAAATATAAAAAGTTTACTTAATTTTCTATGAATTAGCCAATACTTGGTTGACATTTCCAAATATAATTTTTAACTCCATTAAAAAATTTACTTCATAATATTGATAAATAATATTGCAAATGCACATTGTATAATATCTCAAAATACCTTAAAAGGTAGTTTAATAAAGGTCAATTAATTGGTTTAATTGATTAACATTTTTAAGTACATTTATTTATATTTTAAGTTTTAAGATTTTTAATTTGTTAAGAAATCACTGAATTATATTGACTTTTAAATATGTAATTCTCACTTATTATAATTTTTAATTTTTGAAATTTATTGATTTAAAAATCAACAACTAATCATTTAATAATAATATAAAAACTTATTTTTATTTTTACAATAGTTATTTAAAATTTAAATTAATTAAAACAATGAATTTTAATTATTAATGAGAGAAAGTTCAAGAGGAACACATTTAGATCTCTGATAAACGTGACTGATCAAAAAGTTGGAGATTTTTTCATCAAGTCCAAATTAAAGTAACTTTCATAATTTGAAAAAAATCTTAAAGATTTTGGAAAAAAATCAGGGAGATCTTTACCATATCTCTATAAACAGACATCATTTTCTTTTTTAAATTGTCAATTAATTAATAAAAAATGAAATTGTGTTTATTATAATTCATAGATCTCTCATCATCCTCCTATGAGTGCTTTTTATGCCGAATCGCCTGTGTTCAAATTCTATGGGTCTATTCATCCGAAATTAAATTTCTGGGGGAAATCAGTGGTAGTCACTCCCAAGGGTAATATAACACTAGAACTGCTTCCATGGAACGAAGTTTACACATGGCAAAATGTCGTTTGTACCGTACACAATGTTATAATTGGAAAGATTTGGATTGAACAGGTATATAGAAAGATTGGTTTAATATATTAATCGAAATTTAATTAATCTAACCAAAATCATGTTGTATAAATCTTAAATATCGGTTAACACTTGTAATATTAAAAAAAGGATTTTGATTTATTTGATTTTGAAAAAAATTTGATTTTATTATTTATACCCTCATATTTTTAATTTATTCTCTCCAAATATGAAGGAATAACAGTTTTATTTTTTGGTTTATAATAGATTTATATTTATCGGAAATTATTTATGTGATGATATTGTAAATATTTATCTTATTGATTTCACTTTCACAAGTATAGAAAATCAATATTTTGGAATTTATAAAAAATAATATAAATATGTAGAAAAAAAATAAAATTACATTATTTTGGCTTATAATTTTTAGTGTTCAATCAATATTGTTAGGCTTATAATCTAATCATAAAATATATTGAAAAATGGACGTTAAGTATTTTTTGTATTTTATCGATAACTATAATATTAGAGAAAACAGATTCATTATTTTTTTAATTTTAATTTGTCACTGAGTAAGCATGATTAAAAAAATTAAATGGATATTTTTTCTAAGAATATTTTATATTTTTATATCCGACAGATGTCAAATACATAAAATAGATTTCTTAAAGAAAATTTTTACAATTTTATTTAGAAATTCCTTGTAAATTGATCAATGGAAAACTTTTCGTCTGTTATGTTGTCCCATAAAAGTGAAACTTATTATTAAGTTCTTTATTTTTCATTTTACAAGACAAAATTCACTTACAAAATAAATCCATCATTTTGTCAGACAAGAGCCAAACACTTGGCTATCTTTTGGATTCTTTTTTTATACCATTCTGCTTGTCTGAAGTTTAAAATCTTAGTCAGTGCTTCATGAAGAGCTTCTCAAAGTACTGTCCTCCGAGAAAATGGGAAATTGATCGAAACAAATGAGAGTCAGAAGCTGCGACATCTGGAGAGTACGAAGGATGTGACAATAGTTTAATTCCATCAAGGCTATTGATAGTTGCCATTGATTTTCATGAAGTTTGATGCTTTGTGTTATCCGCTTGTAATGAAACGTTTGTTCCGATTTATTAATGGATATTTTGTTGACATAACTTCATCTAATCTCTTCAGTTGTGCCAAATAAATGTCCGAGTTTAAATTATTATCAACTTGTAAAAGTTCAAAGAAAAGGATTCCATTACAATTCCAAAGAACGTACAATATGACCTTTTACAAAGTATACTTTAGGACAAGAAACGATCAGCTCATTTGTAGATTGCCATTGATATTTTCTGTTTGAATTATTAAATAAATCCTTTGAAAAAAAAATGTCAAGACATTTTTTCCTGACTTTTTGACAGTTCATAAGGGTCGACTTGAGGCCTCTATTTTTTCTCAATAGTAGTAGATGTCGTTGGATGGTGGACTTTGAAGAACCAACAACAGAGGCTAATTCACAGATTATTGAGATGGATATGATTTATGAGATCCTATCAAGATATCATTATTAAACACAAATACCCTTCCGCGATACTTGGCTGACGCTGGAGGCTAGTGTCACCCAATTTGAACCTTGCAAACAACTTCTTGTTTATCTCACCTTCAATTTCTGTAATAAAACGGATGGCTTCTGATGTGGACAACTTTTGCCAATGATGTTATAAAATTACTAAAACGTCATATTTTACGATTTATGGTATTACTTCTCCCTTCAACTGTTAACAGCTCTTGTGTATATTAATGATCTTCATATTTTATTGTTTCATAAAATTAAGATTTTTGTCAACCAATAAATTTTTAATCTTACTTGTTCAATATTATCGATTATTAATAAATGAAAAAATAATAAAATATATATTCATACATATTTTATATTATATTTTTATCAAATGCATTAATAGCTTTTAATAATGTAACATTGTTTTATAATTTATTTTATTTATTATGAGAATATATGTAGTCAGAATTAAATAATTTTTACATGAATAACATTGTTATTTTGCAAATTTATTTATTTTACTCATTATAATTCTTTTAAATTCAGAACTTTTGTTTTGAGAAAATCTCCATAACGCTAAATTTACTGGCATTAATTTTCACACTAATAATAATATAATAAATTAATAATAAATGACAGTTTTTCTGAATTCGTACAAAAATTTTATTGTGACCTTAATTCAGTATAACACATTGAATCATCAAAGTTTTATTCATAATTTCTTATTTAAAATTATTTTCACGCGTCGTATAATTTGAAGGTTTTTTTTATTCATATACTGATACATTATCTGATACACTTTGTCCAAAATCCTTCTGTGTGTACCACATTGAATTATTTGTTCACCGATAAGTAACAATCAATAAATAATAAAATAATAATATTATTATTATTGAATATTATCGGTAAATTGAATCTTAATCTTTTAATATACAGCTATAAAAATATTTAAATTTTGAAAGAAGTTAATTTGTATAATTATTCTTTAACATTTTTTATTAAAATAAATCATTTCTAAAAATATTGAAATTGATAAACACATTCAGTAAAACAACATTGTGCTTGTGTTGTAAAATCCACCATTTTAATAACCACTTACTTTACTCTTCATCCTTAACATTTGTTTATAATTTTTTTTTCTTTGATCTTATTATAATGTTTTATCTTATTAGCGTGTCTTTCTAATATTTCTGAATTTTTTTAATCTATTCATTTTATTTTATTTTATATTTCTGAAATTTTTTATAAATTTTTATTTATCAATTTATTCTGATTCTTAATTTTTTAATTCTGTGTTTAAAAAATACATTCATTTATTTTTGGAATTAATAACACTAATTACTGAATCGATTTTAAAGTCTTTCAAATATTTTCATTAATAGCAATGATAATAATAATTATTATTATAATTAGTGAGATAAAAAGTAATTATTTTATTGTAATATAATTTTGAAATAACTTCCAAAATATTTTAAATTTTGCTAAAATCAAAATTAATGACTTGCACACTTATCATATTTCCAGAAGCTGTTACTATTAATAGTTATATTTTATTATTTAATTATTTTATTTAATGTATTCATTAAAATTGATTTAAATATCTCTAGATTTTAAATATACCATTTTTAACAATTAAGGTTTTTACAATTTGACAAGTGATTATATATATAAATTTTAAATAAATGAAGAATTTGCAAAATTTATGTTTAATGAATGAACGAAAACCAATATCAAACTGAATGGTTCTCCGAAGTGTAATTTAATCTATTTAATCTGAAATTTGTTATTTTAATATTTATCTTTTCTCTGTTTATTCAAGAGCGGTCCAATGAGAATTATCAACCATTCCAACAATTGTATTGCCGATCTGACTTTTCATTCTGTGGGATGGTTTGGCAAAAACATTCACAGAGTTGATGGAAACATATATTTTGCTCAACGGAAATCGCGAAAGGTGGAACGAAATATTTATGGAAAATGGACCGAAGCTTTATTCTCCGTCAGTCCTGAAGTGTGGAATGAAGAGTCGCCGAATTCCAGAAAAAATTTCAACGCCAGTGATAATATTGATTCTGATTCTGTAAGAATTATCAATTTTATTGATTAAATATGATTTTTAATTAGTTTTATATTTTCATTTTATTAATTTATGATTATAAATTTAGGTTAAAGTTTTATTGTTATTGTTATTTATTATATAATTATTTTTTTATTATTTCAATCTCACCAGTATTTTAAAATATTAGTTTCATAATTTATATCTGAGATTATATTTTTCACTAATTTGAAAATCGTTAACAACAGAAACTATTATACATAAATATTATTAAATAATATTGATTAATTCTTTGCTAAAAATCGGAAATTCAGCTAATTTTTTTACATAGAATTACTACTATTTATTATGGAAAAATGGAAGCAGCATTATAAAACGCGATCATTAAGTCATTGTACAAAAAATGTTGATTAAATTCATTGATTAATGGTTTCTTCCGGCTACATGAAAGTTAGTGAGTGAAAGGGCCTAATTAAGAATTAATAACAATCGATGGTGTATCAATTTTTTATCTTTTTTTTTCGACTAAGGGCTTTTTAGAATTTTTAAAAATCTAGCCTTGGTTTGTGTGAGGTATATTGAAAATTAGTCGGTGGATGTAGCTCAGCGGTCAGAGAAGTGCAGCGCATGTGAAGGTCCCGGGTTCGAATCCCGGTATCTCCGATTAATTTTCAACTAACAGTTTGAAATAAATTTATTTATCTCTGTTTGTATTTTTGTGTTCAACTAAAAGTATAATCCAAAAACCGAATTAATTTGTCCCATTTTTGCGTTGTTTAATTCAAGTTAAAAGCATGAGTTTTTGACAGTAAAAAATAGTTTTAAACGTAGCAGAAGTATTAAATCGTTATTGGATTAATCTTTAACTATTTTCGTTTTCAATATTGATTTTTTACTGTCAGTCATTTTTTCTTAAAAAAAGTCAATCTTGTCATTTATTAATAACTGATTTTAATAAAATGAGATTCAACATTAATTAGTTTTTGTTTATATTTTCATGGAAAATTGGGATATTTTGAAATAATTTTTAATTATTAATATATATTATTAAATGCTATTAATTGAATTTTTGGCTACAAATTAGTACAAAACTAATTATTTTTATATAAAAATATTTTTGACAAATTAAAAATTATTTCCAACTAATCATTGTTTCACTCAATAGCACTTATAAATGATTTTATTATGTTGAAAAAATTCCTCTTCAAAGTCCAATAGGCTTGTCTTTTATATTATGTTTATCGATCGCTATGGAATACAGAAATTAAAGTAATTGTTTGAAAGAGACAATTCTTCAATGACAATGGAGGAGTCAAAATCATAATTTTTATGAATTTCTGCTCTCAGTGAATTTAGAAATAGCTTTATCATTTTCGTTAAGGTTTCCTTAGTTAAAATAAATAGATCACTTGATATGCTTTCTTATCATTTTATTCTCATTTATCCAAATTTGTTACAATAAGAAGAAATTGGCAAATTTTGGATTATCTGTTGTTCGTAGATGAAACATGAATTGTTTCTATTTATTTATTTATTTCTATAATTGAGTAATATTATGCATTATAATATGTTTATTAATTCCCTTCCGATCATTCAATATATCAAATTCATTATATTATTTGATCTACAAGTAGAAAATTTTCTATTTAGTAAATAGGTCCAAAGTCACAATCTAACCGAAATTTTTTTCTTAAATAAGTAAATTTTTTAAAAAATGTAATCAATAATTAATAATAATAACAATTCTTCTTTGTTTTAATATGTCAAACAAATAGCAAAAATTCAAATGACTACCAAAAAAATGCATGCTATTTATTGCTTATTATTTGCGCCTTCCAATTGAAGAAAACTGCGTGAGGCTAGACATACGATTATATCTGTTATGGCTGAAGACACAGTAAGGTATAAAACATCAAAAATTTGATTTAGCCGAATTAAAACCGGAAATTCGGATTTTTGAGGTTTTGAATGTTTTGGTTCAATAAAAGATTTCAGATAAAGACATTGAAATTTTTTTTGATGAAAATCCATGTAGGACGCAACCAGAGCTATGAAATTTAAAATACACAGAAGACAATATCCCGCTGACTCAAACAACTAGGAAGGATTCTAAAAGTTGCAGACCGTTACCTCATAGTTTATCATTGGACTCGGCAAAAAAATTTTCTTTTGAAAAGATGCTTTAGATTCTTAAGTTTAGTCTGTGTTTACCCATTTATAATTTTTCCAATCATTTCGGATAATGACTTATTAACATGCAAAATGTGTAAAAAGTAATCAGACTTTAAAATGTAATGTTGGTAAATATTCTTGGGATAACACTGCAAAATTTTAACAGTGAAGTACATTTATTTTAAAAATATATTTTTCAAAAGAAATCCATTTTTATAACTGATGATAAAAGAAATCAATATTTTTGCAAATTTTTTGCTGCCTCTTTTTTTTGAATCTGTCAGATCTTTTAGCTTCTTCGGCTTAGATTCGTTCTTCAACCTCTGACTATATTAACTTATTAAGCAATAAAATGTCAAATTCTATTTTACAGAAAATAAAGATTGTTGTAAAACATTTAAAAATAAATGTTTTGCGTTGTTTTAAATGTGACACTTATTATACATAGCCTGTGCAAAATACAAAATATAAAAACATGATTTAAAACTAAAACTGCAAAAATTATCAAAATATTTCAGACATCTGTTGACAGAAAATACCACGCACTTTTCTGCCGAAATCAATATTTTTATTATGAATTTTTATCAACCACAACTGTTAAATGTTGTTGTTTTTCTAAGGACTTCAGAAATCTGAGACATTTTGTAAATGTTGTTTTTGAGAAGGGTATAAAATGTTTTATCATTTTTCATGCCACAAAATATTTTAAAATTTCTAACATTTCCCATATAATATAGAAAAGAATACCAGCTCTTTATTTGTCAAAGTTTCTTAAATGGATGTTTATAAATTCTTAAAGGATATTCTTAAAAGAATAATTTATTTACCTTCAAATCGACTCATTTGTTAATAAATATAAGATGTGGACATTTCATTTAATTTTCGTGCATAATTTCTTATAAATTTAAATATATAAATTTCTTTCATATTATAAGTATCATTTTTTGAATATTGTTTAACATAAAATTTAATTATAATTATTATAAGTGGATTAAATATTTATTTTAAGATACTCAAGTATTTTTTGCACATTAATCGATAATTTAAATAGATTTCAGTAATCGATTTTTAAAATTTTTTTAAAAATCCTTTTTTATGAATGAAGTTATTTATTTGTTTCATCAAATTCAGAAAGACGATGAGAACTTAAACGACGTTGATGATCCTCTACCTCAGGACAACACACCTTGTGATATGAAGCTTTCAAACCAAAGACTTGTTTGGAAAGCGAAACCAAGACCAGAAAACAGCAGTTTTTTTTACAATTTCACAAGTTTTACTTTGGGACTGAATCAAATTAACGAAAAACTCATAAAAGAAATAGCACCTACAGATTCTCGATTTCGCAAAGACATGAGATTTATGGAGGAGGGTTTGTTAGGTGAATAATCATATATTTTGTTATAATTTATGACTTTTTAATTAAATAAAATCAATATTACATCGCAATTATTGATTGCAACGAATTTTTTCCGAGAACAGTCATTATCTATGTTTTTGTTCAATGAGACAAGGTACTTGTAGCAGAAAGATAAGTCATGTTTTCCAATAGCCGGTGACATTATTTTGAACAACATTTGAAAGATTTTCTTTATTTCACTCTCCATAAATTAATAAACACAATTTTCTTAGTAAATCTCTAAAACGCGAGTCAATGATAATAATAATAATTAATCATTATAATAACAATAATAGAAATAATTGATTACTGTTTATCATTTATCCTCCCAAATGTGACAACGAGAAAGCAAGTGGGTAAAGAGAATATCGTCAAATGTAGTTTTTTTCCAAAAATGATTTTAAAACAAATGATAAATGTATGATATCGATTTCGTGAACAAAAAACTTTAGATTAATTTACTATTGATTATTCCAGTAATTTATTATCAATATTATATTTTTCAGAACTCTATTTTATTTCAATTTTAAACGCAAGTTGATTTATTCCATCGATTTTTTTTCATGAAATCAAATTTTAATAAGAAATAAACAAAGAAGTAAAATTAGGTTTTCATCAGTGAAGTAAAAAAGAGATCTTCTTAATAAAATATTCATCATTTATTTTCAAATATATTCTATAATTTCGAAAAAATCTCATTTTGAAACGAATTTTTTGACAGATGATGCAGCCGATGCAAAGAATTATCTCGAAGAAAAACAAAGGACCAAACGAGCAAGCTTTAAGTCATCCAACTCGAAAAAATCAACATCATCCAATAAGAACTCGTCACTCCATGAAACCAATAATGCCAGCACTTCCAAAGAGGGTCCCAAATGGTTTTCAGAAAAACTAAACCCGTATTCAGACAAAATCGAGTGGCAATTCAATTCAGAATATTGGAAAAGAGATTGGAGTCATTGTCCTGACATCTTCTGACATCTGTTTATTTTTCTTAATTATAAATTTTCTTTATTCGTAAGACGACTAGTCAAAGTCACCTTTGAGAATTATGTTGGTTACATTGCCAAAAATAAATTACTTTGTGGTATTTTGTAAAAAAATTATCGATTTTTTAAAAATTCTTATTT
The DNA here is from genome assembly GCA_037834085.1 of Bipalium vagum. Taxonomy (NCBI): domain Eukaryota; kingdom Metazoa; phylum Platyhelminthes; order Tricladida; family Geoplanidae; genus Bipalium; species Bipalium vagum. The sequence continues at coordinate 14,252 of JBBMKC010243708.1, forward strand.
AATAGTAAAAAATAATCACGTAGAACAGGAATGATTGGTAAATGTCCATCCATTAATCATTGAGAAAAGGGCTTAAGTAATGATATTGTAAAATTTATTTAAAATTAATTAATATTTTTCTTATGAACTTTGTGAAATTATTAATATAAATTTGGCTGATTGACGGTATTTTACGTTTTAAATTATTTTTCTCAAATATCATTGGTTTCAATATGAAAAAAAATTTTCAATTTAAAAAAATACATTTCATTTTCAGATGGATTCTGTTCTATAATTTTAATTTAAGACTCCAAATTATTTAAGAATTTTGATGTAATATAAAATAAGAATATCTTCAACTTTTTATATAAAAATATTTATTTTTGTTAACCAGATTACCCTAGTCCAGTTGATTCCGATAAAAATAGATTTTCCTGTTTTATCCGTCGTACGCAACTATCCACCGTGAATGATTTTTCTTTCTTACAAGATTTGATTATAATTACGTGATTTAAATGATTAATGGTGTACCATGTTTATATGACATCTCTGCATGCATATGTAGATCTTTATTGACTTAAACCTTTTTTCTACAAGCAAGCTGACGACAAATAATTATATCACAAGCTTTATGAAGAAAATACACACCAAATATTGTAAACAATGCAGAATAATACATTCGCGAAAATATTAATAAAATTGAAAGACGTTTGAAAATAAATGTGATTACTAGGGCAACCAAAAAATGCAAATTGTTCTAAAAAATTTAATTACTTAGTTAAAATATTGTAAAAAATTTCAAAACGTATTTTTAAAATCTTTTATTAAAAATTAGATATGGATTACAAAACTTTATTCAACTGTACAGGTATCGGTATTATTCAATCTGTTAAAATAAGAAATATTCCCGATATTTTCTGATTTAAAATGTCTCTGAGGTTGAAGAATGACTTTTAGTATAAACAACCTTCTTTCGATTTGAATTGAAGTTGAAGTATATTTCATGATATTGTAAATGTATCAAAAATTATTTTTAATTTACTTAATAATAAATTATTATTATTAATTATTACGTGCAATTATTTAAAATTGTACCTTTTAATTTTTATTTTTTAAACATTCATTTTTTTGCAACAAATAATGCAAAAAATACATTTGGTTGCCCTAGTGATCACACAATAAGAAAATTTAAGAAAAATTTAAAATAAAAATATTTAAACATGGTTATATTATTAAATCATTTTTTTAATATTTCAGAAAAATTAATTTTTGAAAAATTGTGATGAGATAGACTATGAAAACCATATTATTCCGGAAATCTCATATCAATTAATATTCAATTTTTAATACTTTGTTCTTGTGTCAACCAGTTGAATAGATTTGTAAAATCTTAATTTAAACAAAATTTTGAAATATTTCATTTGCAAAATTGCAATTTGCAAAGATTTTTCATTAACAATAACAAAGTAATCACTCTTCTTTCTGAAATTTTACATAATAATAAAGTATTTTAAATAATACAAAAAAGTAATAAAGATAATTTGTTCTATCATTAACCTTTTGTCTTTAATGGTGAAAGTTTCAGCAAGAAGAAACTGAAAATCAGCATTGATTTGTCGTTAATTCGTTTAAAAGAATTTTCAAATCTCCTAGATATATTTATTCAATCAAACAAAATTTTATGAACTCCACATTTACATAAGAATTTACGTAATTGCTGTACTTAAGTATAATTCAAGATAATAAAATTGAGAAAATGTTCAGAGATTGAAAAAATATGTTTTACTTTCTTCTCATAATAAAAAAATTAACTCTTTGATAAACAATCTTGATTTTATTTTGACAAATCTTTCTTTTCTTTCTGATTGATTTCTTTATTTTTTGGACCTTTACAAATTGATACCAAAATAAGATTCAAAATTCGAGATATCTCTTTTACTTCTTTAGACCAGGTAGATTTGTCTTCGACATCTTTTATTCATTCAGCTTGGTTCTCCAAATATAGATCACTTAATCTATTGAATTATAATTGTATGTAACGCTCTTTCAGACTGTCTCAATAGGTAACATAAGTATTCATTTCTGAAAATGAGACTATCTTAATTTTATCGATATAAATTTAATATAAAATTAGGCAAAAATCATTTGGCACTGAAAATTAGTTCCTTTAATCCTAAATTAAACATTTTCATTCAATTTTATTTTATTTATTTATTTCAAAATAATTAACATTTTGAAAATCAATGTTAGATTTGGATTCATTCCCTGAAATAATTACGATGTTCAGTGCTTTCAGTGATAATATTATATTTTTTAATCTCTTGGTAATTTAATAATTATCTTTTATATTTTATATTCATACAATATAAAAATAATTAAACATTATTATATATAATGAGAAACTGTTATTACTTGTTTGCTGGCAAGTAATAAAGGAAATATATTATCAGGTTATTTATGACTGTATTATAAATATAAATCATTTTGTATGAGGGCAACGTGGTAATTTTATTAATTAAATATTATATTAAATCATTTTCGGTTTTCCAAAACTTACCAATGATATGATCATCTCAATCTTTTTTATCATTAATCTTTTCATTTATTCCCAATGTTTCAAGACAACCAAATTTAGGCTGAATTGTATTACGAGAGAGGATAAGTATTGCTTTCGTAAATTGGATGGCTTTAAGTAATATTTTTTGTTGTAATATTTTTCATTTTGTTAAGATTTTATGATGGATGTAACTTTTGTAAATGTATAAATAATGATGTTATTTGTCAAAAATCGTTTTGTCGATTACATCTGAAACAGAACCCAGTTGAATATTGTCAAAGGATACTGAGAAAAGTATGGTAATATTTTTATTTAATAATTTTTAAAAACTTAAAAAACGTTTAAAAAGATTTCGACAATACTTGCCTGATTTCCTTTTTTTTAAGAAAAAGATTTTTAATTGGGGCTCTGTATTATTATGAATTATTTTACAGACTCAAAAATATCTTTCTTTATTACTATTATTAAGAATATTTTAATTATCATTAAAAAATATGTGAATGATTATTTTTATGCAATCATAATATTATACGTGGGTGCTCGGAAAATTTGTTGGAATCGGACACTTAAAGTGATAATCGCTTTATATTCCTGACCCTCTTAAAATCAGAAATTTAATTATTATAAATCATTCGAATAAATCTAATACAAAAAATTTGTTTTAAATAGGTAAACATCTGAAATAGGAATTATAAATAAAATATGAACCATTCACGGGAAAATTATCGTTCGATGATTTGATGTGATTTTAAATATGATTTTATACGGAATGAATATCTTCATTTAGTATTTCAGGATGAAGAACCATGAAAGAGCTTGTTTACCCGCATAATTTAACCGTTGACGTATAAGTCTGAAGAATGAATGTGAGAATCGTCCTTTTCAACCACTAATTTTGATAATGTACTTGAAATGATTGAAAGTAGTTGACATGTCACAAACTGTGAAATTATGGCATCCATCTGTATGGGCATGAGAGAAAATGAAACCATTTTGTATGGTCATTTGAAGATATCGTTGGGTATCACATCTTGTGAAAAAGAATGTTGTGTTAAATTGTGTAAAAGACGCTCCATAAATTTAATTTACAGTGGTGATGAAAAGTATATTTATTCGTACGACTGTGAAAATAAGTAATCAACTTTTTGGATCTTTAAAGGTGATTACAAGCTGACAAAAGGTGTTCGGTCCAGCACTGCTTCAAAGAAGATGGTCGTCTGTTTTTTCGATTTAAATGGAAACTTTGCAATACCTTTAGAAATACACCTACATACACCTTCAAGAGAACAAAAGAAAACTTCAAGAACTAGATTGCATCGAACTACTGTCAAATCCAGCCCACATCCAACATTTAGCATCATTTGATTTCTGTCTTTTTTATCTATAGTAATTTTCCCTGAGAGTTCCGAGATTTTTCAATATCGCCGAGATTAAAATGGTAAATTGATAGTTCTTTGATCTCATGATAAAAAATGATATCAACGTAAGATTTAAAAACTACCTGAAAGATAGATTCAAACTCTAGAACATAATACTCTTTATTTCGAATTATTGTATTTTATTATTATAACTTTACTCACAATTTAATTATTGGAGATGAATTGCTACGTCAATAACCAAAATACGAGATTTTGGGTACCGGGAATCCAATAGCGTAACACTTGAGAAGATAATCGGTTCTTACTTTCTTGAGGACGGAAAAAGAAATGCAATTACAGTCACAGGTGACAGATATCAAAAATGTTTAAAAATTTCGTGAAATCAGAAATATGTGACATATCTGAAACATGGTGGCAACAAGATGGAGCAGCTGTACACACTGCCAGAGCAACAATGACAGCTCTTATAAGGTATGTATACAGATAATGGAGTTAAGGCATTGAAAAAGAATAATCTCTCTAAATGCAGATTTTCAATAACCTACATGTTCACATAACTTAACAGCACCAGACTTTTTCTTTGAGACTACTTAAAAGACGAAGTGTATATTAACAAGCCCAGAGCTATTCAGCAACTTAAGAAAAAATTCAAGCAGAACTCCAGGAGCTCTATACATATGTCATAAAATCTGTCATGGAATATGTTTCAAAAAGAACCTTTATTTGCAAAACGAATAATGGAGATTATTTTTGTAAAAAAATTTCATAAATAGTAAAAAAATTTTGTTTATTTCATTATTTTATTAGAAACAACGACTCGTACAAGTCGAGGTTTATTAACAGGCAAAAATCTTAATCAATTTTTAAGCTGAAAGTAAATATTATTCTATTGAGATTTGTCATTATTATCTTTTATCTTTCATTTCTGCGCTACTAAAAGAAGTTTATACTACTCTATAACTCTGGCTTGAAAAATTTTCATGAAATACAAAAAATAGTCTTTTTTACAATAAGATTAGTTTACATTGATTTTTTACAAAGATATCAATCATTTTTTGAAAACATTAACAGTTACAATCATTTGATAAATATATTATACTTGAATCACATTTCTCACCAAACGTCGGAATCTTTCTCAAAACCATAAGGTTGAGAGAAAATTATTGTCGCTTTTTCATATACTTGCTTTAAAGCAAAAATGCTTTAAAATGTCGACTAATATTTTGCTATTTATTGATAAATAATAATAAGACAGGTAAGCCTCTATTAAATTAAAACTTTATTTTATTATTTTAGGTTGGTTTTAATAATATAAAACAGGCAATGACAACGGCGCAAATTATAACTCGCTTGTTTTATGAATATAAGTTAAAGAAAAATGCATCAGAAATACTTGCCAAGCGTTGAGTAATGATTCAGTTACTAAACGAGATACTCAGTGTTGGTTCAAACGGTTTTTTTTCTGGGGATACATCCATTGAAGAACAGTCGACCATCAGAGATTGATAAACATTACATAAAACATTAATTTTTTGTCAAACCTCTTTAAAATCCATGATCGACTCCAACCCTCAACAACCAACTCGCACACTTCCAGATATATTTGGGGTAGACAGACAACAGTTTGTGATCATCTTAAACAAATTTGAAAATTAGAAATCTACAAAAATGGGTCCCACATCAATTAAGTGAAAATTTCAAAAATCAGCGATTATCCATTTGCTTTACTTTATTGCTAAGAAACAAAAATGAGGCTATACTTAAAGTAATTATTGTCTGTGACGAGAAATGAATATTCTTTGACAAAATTGTAGAGTTGGTAGACTAAGATGCTCAGCCAAGTAGAGTTGCAAAGCAAGGAATTAATCCAAAGAAAGTAATGATGATCATTTGGTGGTCTATAGTTTGTATTATTCATTATGATTTCTTAGATTTTGTGGAAACGGTCACAGCAGAATCATATTGTCGTCAATTTGATGATTGTCATATAAAACTGAAGCAAACCCGCCCTGTCATCCCTTATTTTTTCACGATAACGCTCACCCGCACGTTGCTAAAAATATAAATAAAACAATTAATAACTCACCGCCTGCTGGCGATGGTTTCTTGGATCGTTAGATAAGGAAAATCCCCATAAATGACAGAACATCAAGAAACTCATCCTTGAATTCTGTCGCATTAAAATCATATAAACAAAAAAATCAGCAATTTTTAGTAACTTTAAATTTATTACTGACAATTCCTCCAACAAAATAAATTTTAAAAATTCAAATTAATCATCTAAATCCCTTCTTCTGAAGAAATAGTTCTTTTCTGTATCTTAAAAATATTCTCAATAAAATATGATTCAACTGCTTCAGCAGTTCATTGAGGACTCCATTGCCTTTTTATATAGGTCGTTGGTTAGTATACTTATCGGGAAGCCTTAAATCCCTATTTGGGTGAATATCTCTAAATCAGTCTCTAATTGCGGAATTGATCGAATCTTGATGAGTCGACAGAAATTATTATTATTATTATTATTGAGATTTTATTAATTATTATTTAAAATAATATTATAATTTAATTATCATATTATTATATTTATTATTATAATTTAATTATTGTTATTAGATTTCATTTATTATTAATAGTATTATTACTAAGGAAATTTCTTATCGTTATTGTAACAGTGATACGATTTTTGTCAAATAGTGTAACTAGGAGAAAGAATTTCATTATCAAAGTGAGATGATAAACTCAATCAATTTAAAAATTATTTATATTTTGTGTGATAATAAACATCTTTTTTAGAATAAAGAAAAGTACAATAGGTTTGTTCAACTTAGGTTGTTTAATGGAACACGAGGAACCAGAATGAAAGATAAAGATCGATCCCATAACTCGCATAACACTCTTAGAAATAAAGGAAATAAATCTCTTAAAACTGAATTCAAAGGACATAAGCAAGAGATTTTCTCGTTAAAACATCGAGCTCAATTAATGAGGAAATTAAAAATTCTGAAGAAAATCTGGAGAAAGAATAAAATTAAACAAATTAAATTGTTTAATAAAAGAAAGAAAATTCAAAAAAAATACCAATTTGCAAAACGACAATATTATTCAATAAAACGAGAAGGCACATTTTCCCTAAGAGCCAAAGTTTTGAAATATAAAGTGAAATATTATCAAAGAAAATTAAGGAAAATTGATGCCAAACTACGATATTTCAGGAACGTTTCTGTGAAGATCCGAAGACAGATAAACAAGGTCAACAAAACTATGTACATTTACAAAAGCCAATTCCATCACAAGTTACTCGACTTAAGTAAAAATTTCAATGAAAAAATAAAGAAATTAAACGATCTTAAAAAGTTATACATAAAAGAAAAGGATAATTATAAAAAATTAGTAAATGAAAAAAAAGAACTGATAAAAAAATCATCAACAAAATTAGAAAGGACCAAGAAGACTAAATTAAAAACCGTTGATAAAAAACTGGAAAGGGAAAAGAACCATTTGAAAAAAGTGAAAAATAAATTCCTAAATTATGAAGGTGAAAGGAGTACAGTCGAAAAGCCTAAAAGCTCAAAAGGAAAGGTGATCAATGGCAACATAAATACTAAAAGATCAAAAGGTTTGGAAAAATACAATCGAGAAAACATTCAGGAAATGGAAAATAAAATCCAAAAGTTATCAGAAAGGGCATTTAATGACCGGCCTAAAATCTCCAGATATATCGACATGTATCGGATCTTGCAAAATGGAAAATATAAGAGAGCGTTTTTGATGGAAAAGGCGGAGAATGAAAACTTGATTAATATCAGAAAAATCTCACGAAATCTAATCAATATCCAAAATTATTTGAATAAACATTTACCCGAGGAATCAAACCGGTCTCGAACAAATATTACCGAAAAACTACAGAAAATTTTACCTTTCCTCAAGCATATTAACTCAGAGGCCAATATGACCAATATTAATTTCAATGAAGAATACCTAAATCAGAACGAGACCGTTGTCAGAAACCATTTAAAATTGGACCATCTACGAAAGATTAACGATAGAATTTATAGGAAGCTGTTAAGATTAATGAGGATGAAATACTTGGAAAACAAAATGCACAAACAGCTCAAAGATACTGGTTTTGGAAAGGAGATGACTTCTGGTTTCATGAAAAATACGCCTCCTACCCATATTGAAAGGGAACTGAAGGGTTACGAAGGGAAAAGAAAATACAGGAAAAGAAAAAGAAACAGTTCAAACATGAAATCATTATCCAAATGGATGATTTTGAATTTTGTTGTGATTCTTGTTTATAGATAAACTGGATCTGTGATAATATTTTATAGTTCCGTTTTTTTCATATTTATGTTTCATATGGTATTTAGAAGATTGTGGTCTTGATTTTTTTATTCTGTCATAAAGCATGATAAGTTAACTCGTTACTTTAACTCACATTATTTTATCAATTTTTGCTTTACCCAATTTTAAGCACATTCGAAATCAGCAATCTCAGCTTAGAATCTTTTTTAATAAAAAATTTTAAAAATTAAAAATGGTGAAAATTCAAACTGTGAGCCAAATCATTTTTATTATTTTCAGTTAAGAATTAACTGAATAAAAATTGGAAAATAATCAGTTCACGTCAATTATGTGGGGTATCTAAATCAATGAGGTATTCTCACACCAGTTCAGTTTTTTGTAAATTTTATTTTTGGTGTTTGTGGGTTTCCATGGATTTTCAAAGGTTTTCAGGTTTTAATAACAATAAAATTGATTAAAGATAATTAAGAAAGTGAAACAAAAATAAACTCAATATTCTTTGACCTGCATATATGCCCTACGTAGACAAAATATCCCCACACTAAGTTTCTGGACAATCTGAATTAAATGAATTTTTTTTGTTTATAGTTGGCTTTTCAATTTAAGCGAATTCATCACTAACAGAGATACCTTTCGGTCTTGTAAACTTTGCCTTGGAACTAAACGTTTTATGATCTCAAATTATTACTAATAATAAGATAATTTTCTGTAATGTGAGTTATATATATATATTGTATAAGAACAATGAGATGTGATGATCACTTGTCATTGTTCTTTATTTTTCTAAAAGTATGAAACAAAATGCTTTTGACTAATGGGTTCTTGGTGAATATATTTTTATACAGATAATCGAATTTCCCTTTTTCGTTTGAAAATTGTCTTCAACAAATTATGCAAGATTATTTAATATTGAAATAAAGTGACATTCTAACATTACTTAATTTTAAAATTTAGAGAAATGTATTTCGACTAATTTTAGTAAAGATATTTCATAATTTCTGATTAAAATTAATTTTTTATAATACAATACTATCAGAAATTTAAATACTAGAAAATCTTAAAAGTTATAAACAATCTTTTATATGAATTCACAGGTTACATTCTTCTGATACTTAGCAGAAATAGAGAAAAGGTATCACCAAATTTCACAATGCAACAAATAATATTCTGCAATCAGAACTAATCAAAATATGAAATTGGAAAAATAGGGTGAAGAATCCAACTAAAAATTATTTGATAATTTTATTATCAAGTCTGAACTAAAAGCCTAAACGAAATCTTCGGAATTCTGAATTAAATCTTTATACATGCACTTACATAAACATTTATAGATATATTAGTCTGAATTTGAAAGATTTTAACTATATCATATTTTAAAACGTTTACAGACATGTAGTATTTTTGTTAGTTCAAATGACTGTTATAGCTACCTTGTCTGTCAACCCTCGTGTTTTATAAAGAATGGATGTTTATAGGACATTATTGAAAACCATCTATACAAAGTTAGAGCATCATAAATTCTCATTATTGTTATTATAAGAAACATAAGTAACAAAATACAGATATCCCTTACAATTGATATTTTATAATAATCAAAGTTTTAGGCTGCTTTTTTGATAACCTAAATAAATATTTCTGAATAAAAATATCTTAACACAAATTCTAACACTCAACTTAAACAATACAAATGAGATAATTATTTTAAACTTGAAAACCACAAAATGAAACATTCAATATTTCTACGAAACCCATCACCGAACCTAATGGAATTATTGGAAAATTATTTACAAATAGAAATCAAGCACACCAATCAAATGTTTATAAATTTATCAATATCACATACTGAGATAAATAATTGATTAAATTTCAATACAAAATCAATAACACAAGTTTTGAAAATCAAATAAAAAATAAATATGGAAACTCCGCATAAGATTAAGATGTAGGAATCTCCACAGGACCTAAAACAAAAAAATCTTTTATTTTCCGGTCCCTGTGTGTCGTCGTAAACGTAAAGCTTGTCATTTCAAGTCTTTCAACTGTTTCAAAATTTCCTCGTCCCGCTTATCTTGTTTGTTCTTCTTTATCGATTTCAACAAGGCCGAAAATCCCGTGTCACTATTTCTGGTTTTTTCCCATAAACTAATGGCGCTCGATTTAAAGACGAGATCGTAAGGATTTCCTGAAAAAAGAGTGACACATCAGTAGTTAAATTTTTCTATTGTGAAAAGTTTCGATTTGTTTAAAGTTTTGAAAATATTTTATATTAAAAATAAAATCAATAATACAATAAGCTCTGATTAATAACTCAATGTATTTTCTCAACAAATCAATGCCTGTGAAACAGAATTTTCTTTGTAAATTATTGAAAACAAAAATTGTTCAAAGTTTCATCAGTTCTTCTTAGAATAATTAATCATCAAGTCTATCTCAAGCTTTTCGTTTAAATCACAAATCGTGTGTCAGATTTCTTAGGGAAACAATTTGAGAAATCACAAAGTTCATTGGAAATATAAAAATGACTAAAATGAATTTTATTAAATGCCTCATATCATTTATAAAACAGGAAGACTAATTAAAATAATTTTAAAATCCTATTTAAATATATTTATCATGTAGTGGTTTTTAATATTAGTTTTTTAAAATTAATCAATATTTAAAAATTTCAATAAATATATTTTGATATAAAATATTATGTTTGAAGTATTATAGAATTTAATCAATTTATTGATTAATATAAACCACACTAGGTCGCCATGTACAGTCGACTCAAATTAGAACGGATTTGTTCATAACGAATGTTACTTTGGATCTAGTCTGTTTTAACTGAAATAAATGAAAAATATGACAAAAAAACATCACTTAAAAAAACCCTGGCGTCAGGTCATCTTGTTAATCAGACTTCCTCTTTCAATTAAATAACCCCTTTAAAATTTTATTCAAAATTGACAAATGACTGAATGAGACTTAACAAAAAAAATTGGTGCAACGAAACTCGATAAATGGGATGAATTTAGTTAGGTTAGGATGAATTTCGAGCTGCTAAGTATCATGGGCAGTTTAATTTTTTGAGGTATCTTCAAAAAAAACCCACTGTGTACCCTAGATACCAAAAATGTCAGATACAATGTTACAGAGCCTCAAGAAGTTATAAATTTTGAGATTGTACTAGTGAAGTTTTTTTTAAAAAAAATATTGAATTAGATAAGATAACCTAAAATTGAATTAAAAATATTCATAGAACTTAAAATCAGATCCTTATTAGATTTTCATAAATTGATTAAAAAATCAATATTTTTTCAAATCATTAATTCACAAAATCCATAATATTTTTAATTCAGAGAAAATTATAACGTACCAGAATTGTTTATTGATTTTTTTTCAATTTTAAAACTAAAAATTAAATTTTAATGAATAAAAAATTGATGTCATAGAAAATTTGATTTCTTAATATTTTTAAGTTTTAAGCAATACAAATGAGATAATAATTTTAAACTTGAATAAAATTTTAATAAAAATTTGATATCAAGATAAAATCAAATGATCATTTGCTCTCATTAAATTTTAAACTATTTATAATAAAAAGAAATAATTTATGAATTATCAAAATATTGCAATTAAAAGAAAATTTCAAATACGAAGAACTGTTCATATCACACGTTTCTTCATAAAGAATTTTTAGCATTCTTTTTAAAATACAATAGAAAATGGAAAACCAATATTTAACAGGTTGGCGGTCATGAACTGACAATGTTCGCCAAAAATTTCTACTGACGATCAAGGACGAGCACCACTAGTCCCTGTTTTTATAGCGTTAGATTCTGATCCTTAGTCTCAGAAAAAAAATAGTTTAGCCTCTAAATAATAACTTCTACGCTCTATATAACTAAAGAAGAATGGTTATTTTCAACCACGGCAATAATTGACTCCAGTCAATATGTTAAAGACATTAGAAACACATCGGAAAAAGAAATTCCAGCACAAAAATGACAGTCTCGTTAAGATTGTAAATGATTTCGATTTAAATGACAATCAAAGTACACTTACCGGGAGTATTGTAATTTTGAATGTACGTACTCCAATCTGAGAGCAGAACAAGGTCGGTTAATTGTCTCAGTTCTTCAAACACGAGAATCATTTTTTCCAGTTTGACACCGGCAACGGGAATTTTTCGAGTGAAATCTTTCAGCGTTTTGATGTCTATCGATAATTGCTGGAGAAATTTTTCCGATATCCGTGTTTCTCGCTCGATAAAGTTTTTCAATTTGTTATTGATATATTTACAGCACAACAAGCATGCGGTTTGTGCCAACCGAGCTGGCAAATTGGTAAAAGACTCGAAAGTGCTGCGCAGATAACCGATAACATCTGTTATGAAAACTGACGGCTTTATCATCATCATCAATTGATTGGTGTCGGATGACGACGATGATGATGAGATAATCGATGATGTCAGTCCTGGTTTACGACTGGGAGAATTGGTCAGGGAATTACTGGCCGAAGAATGGTGTGAATTGACGTCGCGATATTCATTCTCATCAAACATGTCATCGATTTTCGAATATATCGCCTTATAGATGTTGTCTTCGATTTTCGAATACAAATCGCTAAATAGAGCAAATGCGTGCAGTCGAGATCTGGACCCACTTGTTGTTGTCGTTGTTCCATGATTGTTGTCCTCGGAACTTATCGTGTCAATGGTCGATGATGAATTGTAATGCTGGGAATCAATGTAAACCGTACCAACAAGAGTCAGAATGAAATTTTGGATGCTTGAACAGGCCGATTTTAGCTCGTCCATATTGACGGCCAGCTGGATCAATCTGTTCAGCTCTCGCTCAGAATCTTTTACGGCTTTAACCAAAAAAGGCCGCAACGTTTGTGTGAAAAGAATATTGGTTATGTGATTCAATTGGTCTTCAAGCTCGGTTTGACTCATTTCGAGGTTGTCGGAGAATTTTTTACTCTTTTTGATATGTTCCCGCACTGCCTGATAAATTCTAGGAACCATCCAGGAAAATGATAATGATTTCGGATAAGATAACGCATCAATATCAGGAGATAAAAACGTTGGGTACAGGTCTACAATCAATTCCATTTCTGAGGAATCTTGGACAAAAATTGCTGTGTAATCTTCACCTTCGAATATATCCTTAAATCTATATTGAGGAAAATTCATTAAAAAGATGATTTAAAAAGATGACATAACTAATTATAAAAACTAAAGAAAGCTATTTACTTATTAGAATGTTCCACTTCCAGCAAAAGCTGGTGCCTTTTCCGCAAAGCTTCATAGAAATCTTTAAAACAAACCACATTAAAGCCCAGTGAACGCATAATTTTCCCAAATAGAACACAGGAGTCTTTCAAACGCAATAGTGTGTCAATGTCTGGTATATGTTCTGAATTGGCATTAACGAAATCCCCAACTCTCAAATGAGTGTGATTCCAGAGCTCGTCCAGATAATTTCTCGTGACCATCGATATTTGACTATGGCGAATGTAATCTTCTATGACGAAAAATCCCACAATTCCACTAAAGAATTCGTAATAATTTCGGACTGATTCCTAATAGAAATCAAATAAAATCAATAATGTATATCTATAAAAGCATTGGTGACAATCACCGCACAAATTATAAAATTGATTTATTAATAATAATTTAATCAAAATTTTGAAAATATAGATCTCAATGTTTAAACCAAAATGAAAAGATAATTTTAATAAATAAACCAATCTCAGATTTTTCAATGATAGTTGATCAATCTATATTATTGTAGATATGATGATCAATTGAATATCAATTGAGATATAATTCTCGGGTGTCATAATTCTAATTGAAAATCGATTGTCAATCCAGTAACCTTTCATATCTCAATCGGTTTGAATATTAACGCAGTTGGTACACTTTAAGGCGTCAATAGAGACCGTTCAAAGTTTTCATCAAATATATTTAGATAATGTTTTTTTTATAATTTTTATTACTCAATTCGACTGGGTTTACCAATGTCTTCAAAAATATATTGATATAACAAACTATACAATATACAACCTGCTTCGTGAGAGTCAACAGTAACATATGCTGGCTCTTTCTTTGTGATCGATAAGACTTTTCGAACTCGTGCCTGTCACCCAAAACAGAATGGATATGAAGACATCTGTACACAGGACCGAAATCGATAAGATCCTCGACATTCGATGATTCGGTTTCCAAAGAATCTTCATTGTCTTTATTGAAAGAGTCAATTGAAAGAAGTTCGGAAATTTCTTTATCAATCGAATCTAAAATCGATTTAAAACCAGTATTGCTATTTAATTTTGATAAAATAAATTTCAATACCCGGCTCGTCGATAATTCCCGTGTAAAGATTCACTTGTTTGTTTTCGCCAGTTTTATTAAAAGAAATACCGTTCACGGTCTTTCTTTTTGTATTATCAAAACTGATGTCCATGCCAGACTTCATAGCCATTTGCTTCATTGCACACATGCCCAGCCCGACAGAGTGCTTACGTACATTTTCTAAGAAATCTTTTATCTCGTCTCTACTGGCCGACTTGATTTTGTCTTGCATTCCGGGAATTTGGTTCTGAAGAACTTCGGAGAACGCAAACTGTCTGACACGTTGCATTTGATTCGTTTCCAAATTGTATAGTGTTTTCAATGCTGGATAATATCTCTTTTCATTAATGCTTTTATTTGCTTTCAAATATTGATCAAACACCGGTAAGCATGTCTGGAGATATTCGATTGCCTTATCAATATTATTCAGAACTGAGTAACAATTAGACAGTTCGTTGCAATCCTGTTTGACCTTTAAATGTTAAAAAATAAAAATATTAAAAGATAAAAACAATTTGATCAATTTTCATAAAATTTTTTGTTACCTTTTTAACGGAATCATCCAAAGACTTCTGAATACCACTAAAACTATGTTTTAAATTATTTGCATCTTCTTGGATCTTCAGCAATTCTTTGATAGATTCCACAAAACCCTGATAATAATGATTGCAGAATTTTTCGATATCTTGATCACGAATATTTATTTCGTTATCCAATTGTCTCATGAATCGAGTGAGAATTTCATTTGACGAATTATTAGGAGATGCATTTTCTAACTGACGAAGTTTGCGGATTACATTGGCAATACTACCACATGAATTAGATTCAATTTCAGATATAAGACTAGCGAATTCTTTATTAAAATCACAAACATTTGAACTGCCAATTAAATATGAGAAGTCATTCATTTTAATTTATTTCGACAAAAGACTAATACGTTCCTTAATGGAATTTAATGATTCCAATAACTTGTCCAGATCTGATTCTGTTAGATTTAATGATACTTTTTTCTGTTAATAACTGAATTGAATATTACAAAACATAACTAAATCTTACGTTATCAGAATTGGCTTCAGAAGTCAAATCAAAATTAATCAGTATTTCACTATGAACTGTAGAAGACAAATTTATTTTCCAATCAAAATGAGCTAAATTGTTAGTCATACCAATAACACATCAGATGAGGAAATTTTACTTTAAAATATATTTACTTTACTGAAAATAGTTAAACAAACTTAATGAAAATTAGCATTTCAAATAATGGTTTAAAAATAAATAAAAATATTTATACATTATTAGTTACAATTTTATTTTTAATTTAGGATTCAAAAACTTTAAAAAATTTTATTTAAGAAAATTTTAGATTAAATATGTAAGTTTAATCACCAGAAAATTTAAATTTTTGAACTCAAAATATTAATTCATTAGAAGTTTCATTAATTGAGTTTTTATTTCTGATTACATAAAGGCCTTAAGGTATTAAATTCAATCTTTGTTTATTCTGATAATTAATAATTCAGGTGGCTTAATTGATTTTTGTACGTTTTCGATGTATATTTTTCTCCTGGTTTCATGCACTTATTGTACACAGCTCTAAGTTAGTCCCGTCAAATGAACAATAAAACATTAAATTAGTGAATATTGCCCTTCACAATCAACGAAGATGGTTAACCTGGATGGACTCAAGATTTACTTTGCTTAGAGTTTTCATAATAGATCCATTTCTCACCTCCCATAAAGGTTTTGTGTAGAAAATTCTCCTTCTTAAATCTGGTTAGGAAGGATAGCACAGTTTCATATTGCCTATTCTTGTTCTCAGGAAAATGATTAAACGGAATCAATCTTCAAGGTTTTTGAATCGGCAAGAAATTGCCTGCTGAGTAAGTTGTATTACAAGCCCTACTTGCGTCTCACATGGGCTTGTTCTCAATTTGTCTCAATTTGTTAGCCCTCATAAAAACATGTTATATAAATAAACTTTGATTTCTTTCAGCGATAAAAGCATTTTAATGGGGCGAAGGATACCGTATATCCGAAGAATACCGTATCGAGAATTAATCAAGAAATCGTAATGCTAGTAAGCATTAACTCACAAGCATATAGATCATACTATTTAGATCAGAAGGTGCAGAAATTCATACAGTTCATATCAACAGTTTAGTAACAATTACTAAAGGACAAAAATGAAGAAAAATCTAATTAAAAACCATATAATGTAAAATATACACAACGGAGTAAATTTTCAGAATATCACGAAATGGCAGACAGAGCCATAATTTGGGATATTGAACATTTTAATAAAAATTGAGCATTCATTTACCAGAAGATCCTTGAAGTCTATAAAAAATTTGATATTCAAGTAAACTGTTAAATTTCGAAAAATATGATAAATATTATAATACATATAAGGATCATTTTGATTTTTAGTCAGAGACAATGGCAAGACAACAAATTTTGACTGGATTTCAAGAACTGGATTACTACATAGTTTATTATGGAAGTAAAAATCAAATGACCAAGGAAAAAAGTAACTTAAGAACTCATTGATCTATCAGCACTGTCTTTTGTTGATTTTATAAAATGTTTTATTCTTATTTAATAAACAGTAAATTATTTTTAATAAAAGTATTTATTGATTCCTTATTTCAGATTTATTAATCATTAATTCTTTTATTCATTTTTATGTGTACTTTCGTTTCACGAGTATTATAACAGTTATTTATTGATTTAAACTATACTTGATTTTATATTCTTATTTGTGAGTACTATAAATAAATTTTGTACTGGAATTAGAGAGTGTAGATATTATTGTTTTTTGTGAAACATAAATTTTAAGTTGTTAAGATCCTAAGTGGTTGGTTAAAATGATGTTAAAGGTTGGAGCTTGAGTTTAACTTAGGTCTCAACGGTTGAAGGTTGCAAAAGGTTTTGTTCGTAAAAATTATTTAAATGAGCTAAATTAACGAGATAGGTTTAATACTTTTATTGAAATCGAATTAAAACTTTATATTACAAATGAATGATAACAAATCTGACCGATTATGATTTTATTAATTGTAGTTATTATTTATAAAAATCCTTCGCTCTTAGGCTCAGAGGTCCTCAATAAAGAAAAACAAATATATTTCACCGCCCTACTTAGCGTGTGAAATATGAA
>JBBMKC010243709.1:0-20968 GCA_037834085.1 Bipalium vagum
ATATAATAGTCATGTTCGAAGTTGTGCTGTTCTTATTGTCTTTTATACAGAATTTTATATTTTTATCAGGAGTCCTAAAATAATAAGATCCAATTTTTATTTAAAATCTTTCCTAATATTATAAATCAATAATTATAAAAATATAAATCGAAAGCTTAATATATTTACTTTAAAAATTATATATAGAAAAGCGATTATGCTTTACCATCAGCCTAAAATGAAATAATATGTAATGTAAACATTCGTATCTTTTCATTCATTAAACATCAACATGTAATTAGAATTTTTAAAAATAATGTCATCATTAATTTACTATGTAGTCGGTGCATTAGTTTGTCTTGCTTTTAAACAAATGTGATATTTACAGGAAATTATACATTAACCTATTTGACGTTTTAGTGTGGATTATGTAAAGTACCTCTAGCTAAATTTTGTTATTTCAAAGAAAATTTATGAAGAATAAATACGGATAAATAAGAAAATTTTTAGGAACATTATGTATTTTATTTTAAGAAGGGCAATAATTCTTCAAATATCCTTAACAACATCGTTAGCTACACAATAATTTTACATGTGACTACTTTTTATGACATCAGAACCTCAGACAGGTGCATCTGATCAACTCTTTTTTGCTTCATCTGAAATCATCATTAAATCTTCGAAATTCTGAATAAAATTTGTTTAGATTGCTCTAAAGCAGTGGTAAGAAATTTTCGTTCTAGTTCATATTTTGGTTTTCTTTCAGATTTTTGAAGGTCATTTTTAGTCAGAAACTTTTAAAATTATACACCTTACAGAGATGAAGACAGATCATCTAACAAAACAGAAAATATTGTATTGATAAAATATGTATTTTAATAACATTTATTCCACAAATTTAGTATTGATTGTAGGACTGATATTTCGTTCTTTTAATTAAATTCCAATGACTTTATTATGACTACTGATTTATTTCATCATAAAAGATTAAAATTTTGATTTACACTTATTTTTATTTATCCAGACTGAGTTTTTATCATTTCTGACAAATATTTGAATTAAAGTGTTTTTCGAAATATTTAGTAATAATTTAAAAAGGTTTAATTGACTTTTCAGAAATATTTTGTCGTAATAGTGAAAAATGAAAAAAGAGGGAAATGTATAATCGCGTAGCAGACGAAGTCAGAGTCATTATGTAAAAGAAATATGATTCAGGGTGTGAGATAAACTGAAAATTAGTTGGGAGATGTAGCTCAGCCGTCAGTGCAGTTCATGCGCATGTGAAAGATTCTGGGTTTTCATTTAACACAGGAAACCAATATCTGTAATCCAAACTGATTTGGAGTTTCTTTACGATACCATTATTAAGATAATAAGAACATATAAGTCAACACAGGGTTATGTCAAATTCTTGTGAAAAAATCATTAATAAAAGAATAAATAAAGATTGTACTGTACTTGCAAATTCTCGAATTTGCAAGAAAAATTATTCACTGAAATTTTTTTTTAGCGTATAAATATCTACTCTGAACAAAAGATTTCACGAATTTGAGTAAAATTTTAAAAGGAATTCATCGGTTATTGAAAGAATAAATACTTTAAATGTTATGGAATAGATTTGATTATGTAAGGAAAATAATATTTTGCGAAAATTAAAAATAAAGTTTATTGATGAGATTGGAGTAAATATTTCAATGAGAAAGATATGATAAAGCATCTGTGGATGGATATTCCAAGAAAAATAGTACTAGTATATAGAGTAAAAAAATTTTATTTGTGCAGCAATTTTAGTGGACATGGTGTTATGGTATGAAGATAGTGATAAGCTATATAATTCCATCAAATTTTGTGATTACTTGGGGAAATTGATAAGTAATCTTAGTCAAAATATAGTAGAAATGATGATTGCATATGATAATGGTTTTTTCCATAAAGCGAGATATTAAAGGTTTAGCATAAAATAATGATTAATATCTGTATTTCTCACAACCTTTTATAGTTCACGATTGAACTAGATTGAGGAAGCCTTTACTTTATGGAAGAATAAAATAAAATCTCTAAACTGTACAGATAGTGAAAGTTTATGTCATAAATACTTTTATAACATTCGAAAATTGTAATGGGTTTTTTCACCATGTGTTTATTTCTTAGCAAGGCCTTGACAAGAAAGCCACTTTAATGAATTTATATCCATTTTTGTGTATGTTTAGAAATATAGTGTTATTATCATTCTGAAATATTTTTAAATAATCAATGAAAAATTTTTGATTATGTTAAAATATTTATAAATAATATGTAAAATATTTCGAAATACCTTGTATCAACCTTATTCTTATTATTACAAAGGAAATAGCATTATTATAATAATAGTTGAGAGTGTAGTGTTTTGATAGTATATTTTCTATCGATTAAATTAAAAAAAATTGATTTTTAATAATTTCAATTTTTCCTGATAAATGTGTGATCAACTAATTTTAATTTCAGCTCAATTTGATTTTAGCCTGTGAATTATTGATCTTAAGCTTTATTGCTTTTAATGTTCTTAAATGCTTTTAATAAAAAACCTATTCTGAAATTTTATTTTAAAATATCAGGACATGCTTTAAACAAACGTGATTTAACTGTTTATATGCACAGTCAATTCAATGTTCAGAAATTCATATTTATTTTAAACCATTTTTTTGTTTTAATATTATCTAAGTGTGTAATTTTTTTTACTGTCATATCTCGGACTTCAATCAATAATTTTTAAATTTTTAAAAATTTATTTTATAAAGATCATTTTTAAAAATTCTGAATTTTAAGGTATTTTCATATTTTATGTACACATTTGTTATTTTTACGTTTTGGAATAAAAGAAAACTATCAGATTCTGAATTTATCAAATTTATTTTTTGAGATAAAATAATTTTGTTTAATGTTATTAAGTTCTTAGTATTGTTAAAAGTAGAAATTATTTTAATTCGAAAATACTATGAACAGTTTCACCATATTTACATTTTATAATGATTTCATAACACAAAATAAAAGAATATGAAAACTGAAATCAATTAATATTAAACAAGTCATAATTTAAATTATTTTGATTTAAAAAAATTATTAAAAATTGATTTTTAAAATATTTTAATGATAAAATATTAATCGATTATATAATGTTGAAGATATTCAAAATTTGTTAAAACGCTTTAACATTTGATTTTCGTAAATATTCCAGTATAACACACGGGATATAAATTAATTATAACATTAAAGAAAAGTTAAAGTTGAGAATTTAACGATTGTATCAATTTCAAAAATGATTTGTTCTAGTAGATTTAGTCCAAAGCCATCCTTCAAAGCTACTGTCCTTCTGTTTTCCTACAAATACACTAGTTCATCAATGTCAATACCTCATCTCCAGAATTTACATCATTTTTATAAATGT
Source organism: Bipalium vagum (assembly GCA_037834085.1). Taxonomy (NCBI): domain Eukaryota; kingdom Metazoa; phylum Platyhelminthes; order Tricladida; family Geoplanidae; genus Bipalium; species Bipalium vagum. The sequence continues at coordinate 3,404 of JBBMKC010243709.1, forward strand.
CTTCCGTTTCATATATAGCAGATATGATATTTGAAATCATAGCATGGAAATTCTTAATTTTGTATTTGCAATGTATTGGCTTATTAATATTATGATATTTAAAATATTAATTAGTTAGAAAATAAGTAAAAGGACTCTAAATATTATAAAATTTAATAACAATTTTTAATAATAATAATTAATATTTCTGTTTTATTTAAATGTTGAATCCAAATGGTTTGACAAAAGATGTTTGAATATTCAGATTTTTTATGTTGGAAACTTTAAACTTAGACTTATGGGTGGGTTAACATCTAATAGGTGTTACTGCGGCAACCACACTTATGCCAATTTTTTGGAATTACTTTTGTATCATTTCTGTCTGTATTAATTCTAATACATTTTTGATGCACTAGAGAACTAGAGTTATATTTTGTCTTTGTGTTAGCACAGACTTGGTTGTTATGACATTAGAGCATATCCACTCATCACATTAGACAAAACCTGTCTTTAAATGATTTTTTTAAAATATTTTTTACTGAAATATCAAGAATATAAGTCGACCATTGAATTTTCATCTTACTTTTTGGTCGCAAATGCCTTGTTATACTCGAGAATCTGCTGTCTGTACTATTTAATTATATATTTGATGAATTATAATTAATGTTTATACATTATGATAATAGTTTATAAATTAAAAATTAATTAACTTAATAAATTAAATATTTATTCTAATATTTATAGAATTTGCACCAATCGGGATTCGTTTGATATTTATTTTTGAATGAATGGATTTCTTTAATCTGTTTACATTGAAAATTTCTGGAATTATAAAAATGAACAACTTCATGATTTTTCTCTGATTATAAATACAGATAGTTTAATTTAATACAGTCTGGAACAGTTGCCAAAGATGGTAGAACATCCTTGTGCGCTACTTCGCCAGCATTTCTAGATCAGCTCTTTCCTGCCCCAGTCGATTTGATTCGTGCTATGTCTGTGGATTCTGGTGTGCAATCCGTTTCAACTCCATTCGTATCACAAAGAAATTTTATGACTATGAGTATCGCTGACAGCGAAGATTCTCTGAGCTCCGTTATAAGTGGAGGAAATTTCCTTCATTCGGGCCCAGGAGCAATTCATCAGCCATCAGAAAATAAAGCCAATTTGTGCTCGGGTCTTAATTCAAGAAAACTATTTAGAAGAAGACAGCGCAATTATTCCGATGGTTCTGACATTGATGCTTCTTTGGTGTCATATGAAGAACATTTGGCTGCATACCATTCGATGAGAGAAAATCAGAAACCTTCAAGTGCCACGCATCCAACAAATCTTGATCAAGAAATAGGACATTCGATCTTGGCCCAAGTAAGTTTTTTGACATTGTTTTCTAATAATTTAAATTATTAATAATTTTATTTATATTAATTAATTTTAATCAAGTAATAATCAAATAATGTTTTAGGTGCAATGGTTAATTAATTCTGAGTTATTGATGAACACTACAGAAACTCAATCTACCTATATATTAAATAAAATACAGGATGTCACACTTATCTTTATAACTTTGGCACTATATAAAATCTGTTCTACTAATTCGAATTCAATAATATTTTGATATATATAGTTTATTTTATGAAGTTTTGACCAATTAGTTTTCATTGAAAAACAAATTTCAGTTTAAAGACAATAGAATTTTTTTGAAAATCTGAAATTTGCTTAACTACATCATTTAAATTCAATTTAATCAAGACAAATCGAATTCATTTGTTTCATTATGTATTATTTTATCAATAATATTGTTTCATAACATGTAACTAGTATGAAAGGCACAAAAGTATTGGCATGGTATCGGAAATTGTGAAAATGGTGGAGCTCATGTTGAGTTTTCCAAATAATGAAATATTTTGTTATGTTTTAAGGTATATATTTACAGACTCAGTTTCTTCTGTCTACGGTAAATTTTTTTGGGGCATTTTACAGAGGTCGACAAGTTGTATCGAGATAAGTGAGACACCCTGTTAATCCAAATGCAAAATTTTGGATCAAAATAGACTATTCTAAATTATAATCTCTAGTGTACTATTTTTGATGAATATTTATTAAATTAAGTAACTAGCGATTATTTCGCATTTATAATTATTATATTAATGTCAATTTAATGCCACTAATTTCAAATGTAAAATGTTGTCCCTCTAATATTTCATTTTTTGGGAACCAGGAATTTTGAAGAAATGAAAATTTTATTTTATCATTTGTTCCTCTACTTGAAAATATTTATTGAATTTTTATGAATGTATTTAGATACTCGAAGTAATTAAATGAAACGAAATTTTCCTGCTAAAAGTGGTGTCTTGATATCTTTTTATATTTTAATTGGATTTTGATTTTTTTATTTTATTACTGTAAATTTTTATATTTTTGATCTAACATAATTTTTTTAGTTCAACTTAATTTAAAATTGAAAACTAAATTCTATATTAAACTGTCTTTGAAAGTTTTTGTTTAAATACATTATTTTAAATATCTTAAAGAATAAACAGCTTAAAGAATTATTTTTTAAAGTAGATTCATTATTAAAATTATTTAATTTAAAATGTTATGTTTCAAAGAAACAATCAATAAACGGATAAGATACTATACCATAGCCTAAAATAATGTACTTAAACAAAAGTTTCAAAGATTGTTTTACCCGTTTTCTAAAAAATAATTAATTGATATTAAACTGAAAATATAAAGTGAAATAACTTGATAGAAGCTTTCTTAAACCATATTCACAAACTTTGAGTGGCCTTCACACAATAATTTTTAAATTTTTGAATGGACTTAAAATAATATCATATTTATTAACTTAAATAATGTAACCTTATTTTCGGGTCACTTACTTGAAAATCTTTTTAATATGTACACATTTTAGAATTGTCACAAAACGAAGGAAACTTGTGGAAATATTTTGAAAAGTTCAAATAAGAATTATGTAAATGTAAAAATAAAAAAGCACTCCAGTAAATTAATAGTTATAATTGGAAATAATAAGTAACCAAATATTTTATTAAAAATTCTTAATCCTCTTCTTTTTATTATTTATTGATAATATTAAATAAAAAGATTCATTCACAAAATTCTTGTCAAGGAAATTTAGTACCAAATAATGGTTACATGTTGATTTATTACAATTAAGAAATTGTGTCTTTTATTTAGTTATATTTTCTCATGTTTTCAAAAATCAATTTTCTGAATTATTACTTTTAAGAAAATCTTTAATGGAAAATATGATATTGTTATTGATTTTAAAAATAAAGGCATATCCCATTGAAACTTGAAATTTCCAATAAGATTGCATTGAAAATTTTTCCAAATATAAATTTTCACTTACAAAAATCTTTTTAAAAAACATTTACTAAGTAATCTTAAGATTGAAGAAGACCAAATGCTTTTAATGAATGGTAAATTGTTACATAAAATATTAAAATCCATATAAAGAATTTTGATAATAAAGGAGAATGGAATATCAGGAAAGAAAAGAATACATTAAGTAATGGTGTTAAATTCAGCAAGAATTACTACAGGGTGTTTCATAAGTAACTGACATTTTTTAAATGAATGATTTATTATTAAATTTATTATTATTATTATTTTCCATGCGTAAATTTTATGTCTAATTAAATTTTTGTAGAAAAAATCTGTCTTAGTTTTCATTTTTATAAAAAGATATTTAAAAAATAAAATAGTCAGTTACTTATGAAACACCCTGTAGATTAGTTATGTAAAGAAAAACATTATTGTTGAAGATATGATGTTTTAAACAGTCCGGAATCAAATTAAGAATGGAACTCAGAACTTTTTCCTTAAACTCTGTTTTAGTTTTTTGAGAATAGACATGTTAAATATGAATAGACATATGAATGAATACTATCTTTGATTTATTCGGTTACCAGACTTATAGGGTTAACGCCTTAAATTTCTTTCTAGTAAATTTATTTATTTTCTTTTCAAAAATTACATTTTTTCATTTTTATACGTTTTAATGTGTTTCGAATTTTGTACCAATTAACATTAGAAGATTTTATGAAAAATTTATAAATATTTACCTTTCTTGCTTAAATTGAGAATCAATAATTTTTTCCTGAATAATTAAATATTGATAATAATTATTAAATAGCTCGTTAATGAAATAATATTTACTCTATTTATTGGAAGCAGTGATAAGAAATTATCTTAACTAAGAACTTAAAAATAGATTTTTTTTCTTTCAATGATGGCAGCTGACGATGAATATAAATATTAACTTTTGTCTATGAAATCGTCTTTAATTGATAATATTGATTAAATTTAATTTAAGGGTTCAATTATGATGATGACAATACGAATATAAGATATTAATTAACATAAAAATAATATTTGTATTATTTTTTCATTATTTTATAATTGATAATAATATTTCATTAAAAAATTCGTTATTTTTGAAAGTTTTGAAAATTAAAAGCATCGAATAATGTTTGATTAAAAATTATTAACATATATAATTATTATATAATTCAATTGATTTTTAAAGCAGAATTTTAGAAAAATTTAAGGATTATTGTCTGAAAAGTACTTTAGAAGCACTCAGATTTTTATACACAATGATTTACATTTAATTGATATTAAATGCTTGTATTAAACTTTCACACAATCAAAATCTATTATAAATATAATTACCATTATAATAAATATAAAAAGAAAATAAAGAATATAAAGTTTGATTATTTTAATTAATAACGAAAAATTATTAAGTTAGATTTTTCAGTTTTTGTTGTCCCTAAATAGGTAATTTTATTCATATGAACTGAACAGCTGAATTCAATGACTTGATATATTGGTCTTCTTAATATTTAATTAAAATAAATATATGAATAAAAAGTTTTTTCCGAAACGATTATAGAGTTACAGCCAAAATTTTTTTACGTCATCCTTTATAACGTCACCTGTCGGGATCAGGATTTTATGACGTTAAAGAAGGTTTGACATTATTGAGAGGGATAATTATATTTTATTGTATTATGTATTAGTTATATATTAGTTTTTCTATGAAGTACTTCATAATTTCATAAAATGTTTAATATTTTTCAATTCAACATGCACGGCTGACCGTCGATAAGATAACATTTTACTGAACTAATCCATTTATTTATTGATAAACTGTAATTATCACAGACTAAATCATGTGAGTTATTTCTGAGAATTTAATAATTCTTACTTATTAGATCTTGTGTATCTGAATTTCATTTAATGATCATAGCAAAAATGTCATAATAATTGTACACCAATAATTATTATACACTATTGTTTTAAGAAACTTATAATTTATAAAATCTGTATATTATTACGTAATTTTAAAAAGGATATCCTAAGTATTATGGTAATCTGTTAAAAATATTTTGCTTATTAAAATCTCTTTTTATTAGTGTATTTATTAGAAATGAATGTCTATATAAATACGAGGAGTTTAAAAAAGTTTCTGTTTTTCGGAGCTAATGTTTTAAAATTCTATTCATATGCATAGAAAAACGGTTACAAATATCTCTATTTGTGATAAAGGAAGATCCTATAAATGACTGAATGAAGCAGTCCAAGTAATTGTAGTTAACGAGATTTTTGTATGAAATATAATTAACTCAAAAAATATGATATAAAGAAAAATTAACAAGAATAATAATAAATAATAATTTTTTTAACAAGAAAAATAAGATTGGCTTAGATTGTTAAAATTTTTTAAAAATTCAAAATGAAAGGTTACATTTGTTTTCATATATTTTATCACCTGGTATCAGTGAATGTGAAAATATTCGTGGTTTTTTAAAAATATTATTTATATTATACTTTAATTGTAAAGAATTTGAGATTATTTTAAAATATATTTATATATTCTTTTCAATTAAATTCGGTTGAATGACAATTTGAAACAAGGTGTGTCGGATAAAGGTCATTATCATAGAGGTTAGAGTGATTTTTTTCAAATTTATTATCAAATCATATTTGGGTTAAAATGGAAATTTTTGAGACTTAACTAAATAAAATTGACTTTAACCACCAATTTTTATTTTATTTAATTTTAAAATAAGAAATTTTTGAAGAATAAATATTTTTTAAAATAATGCTATTATTATTATTATTATTATTATTATTATTATTAAAAGAAAGTTCGATATATTTAAATGATTTATTTAAATAAATAAAAATTAGCGACTTTTTATTATATTAGGCAAAGAATAATTTATTAAGTATTATAACTTCATTTATCAAACAAATTAGTATTTCAATCAATAAAAGAGAAAAAACGATAAAATATGATGAATGGGGTTGATTATTCAGTTAAATATTCTATAGGTATAACTAATAAAGAATTGAGCAAAATAATTAATTTGATTTTTCAGCTTAATCAATTTTTGAACAAGAATATAAATTGGCAATTCTGTTCTACCATTGATCTTGTTAGTGATTTTTTATAAAAAAAATAAGTCCCCTGATGAATATTGAACGTTTTTGTACTTATACAACATGAATAACCTTCGGCTTAATTTAAGAATGAAAAATTTTCACTATGACTGTTAGAATTTCTTCTAAATCTTAGAACTTTTTTACATTTTACAATTCTTTGTATTAATTTTTATTTTAATCTGAAACATGTGAAATAAAGAAGCTCTTTTTATAATTTAAATAAAATAAATCCCGTAATCTACACAAATTACGAGGAGAAAAGAATTCTAAAATGTAGGTCTTTATATTTTCTCATCAAATTTATGCTTCTCAGGGTATTATGATTTTCCATCTCCTTGTTTTTCCATTAAAAACTAATTTAAAATGTTTACAATGCTTAAATAAATATTGCAAAATATTGAAATATTACATTTTCTAAATGGAAACTTGTGTTATTAACTACTTTTCTTTAATTTAAAGTATCAAAGGAAAATATAATTAAGTAAAAATTTTAATAATTGAATAAAATAAAAGGTGAAATTAAAGAAATAAGTAGGAAAATTATTTATAAAGTCAATTTTGATATTTATGTTGAATAGTAATTTTCATGAATAGAATAAATTTTACGATTAGTTTCTATAAAAATAAATAATAAACTAAAGAAAATTATGTTTTGTCATGTCTGTTGTCATATTAACTTTTCAACTTTATTCTCCAGTCAAAGCAATCATTTCTGCACAAACTTCTCAAATATCTAAATCTTTTTTCTGCTTAAAATTCTTTTCACATTTGACATTTGAGTAGGGATATCTTAGTAAAGAATTATTTCTCAAATGTATTATTTCTTCAAATAAATCTGGGATGATTTCATTGGGAAAATATTGTAGAATTTCATGAATTATTCAAAGAAGAATTTCTGGTTTTGAAGAAAATTAATTTTTTATCGATAATAATAAAGATAGTCAGTTTTTCAAAAAGAGAAATAAGATTTAGATCGGATAACTTTAAAAAGGAAAGTTTTTCTATTTTACTGATTTTATGAAAATCTGTAAAAATAAGTCAATATAGAGAAAATATTTTTTTATCTTTATTATTATTATTTTCAAAGCTATTTTTATTTTTCAACTATTTTCATTCAAATTGATTGTACTGGACCGAAAAGTTATCTAGAGTAAACAGAAGTGGAGATAATTTTTTTTATAATCAATAAAATATGTTACTCCAATTTTTATTTCTAATAAAATAAACAAGTCAATAAAAATCAGTTTCCCTGAGATAAAAATTTATTGAGAATTATGTTCAGCTTGATTGATAATTATATTTTGAAGTCACAATGAAATCAATGGTATTATAATGTGTATATATTTTGTATAGGTGCACCATGAATTGGCTCGACTTCATGAGTTCGGGCGATTTTTAAAATCTAAACAATTACCCGGTGGATTTTTACATCACCAGTTCTGGTCGCATCTTTTGAATGAGAAGGATTCGTCGGAAAAAGTTTACGATAACAATTCAACAAACCATATTAACATAAATTGGGAAGCTTGTCTGTTTCACGAACGCCACGCGGCTCAACTGGGTTGTTTGGAAGCGGTCATTGTCATGGCAAGATATTGCTTAAATATGACTGGACATATGCTTCAAGATTGCCCTTTGCCGGTTGGTTTTTATTAATTTATGATTGATTGACTTCGTATATTGTTTTATTTTATTTTATATCAATATTTCAATTACCAAATGTCAGATGACATAATCTAATAACATTGATGGGAATATTTCAAATTTCAGAATAAGTCATTTACTTTTATTTTCTGAGATATTTATTCGGAACATTCCAGTTTTATACTTCTTTTGATTACAGGGATTAATATCATTTCGTTTTACATGTATAATCATTTGATATCTTTAATTAAATAAGAGAAACCACTGGCGTTCAGTTTAAGGGTGACAACTTCGTGACGTGCATCTTTTGTTTATCTGGAATCGTTATTAATGGATTTCAATGAATCTTTATGTCAGTCTGTGTCTCTGTGTGGCATTATTAACCACCCAACACATTAGCCACGCTTTGTAAATTATATATCGTTTGTAGTTTTGCTTTATTCACTGCATTAAAAATAACGCTTAGAAATAAAATCAATCGTTTATCTCTAAGAACATTCTTGAGACTTGAGATAATTATAAATTATTTATTCAATATTCTTTAATAGTTCTGCTAAGAATTCTCCAGAACTGGATAAACACTTTTCATTTGAATTATTTGTTTTCATTTAACAACGATATTGGTTAAGTACATTACAGATATAATTTTCAAGGACTGTTTATACAAGTCCAATAGCTATGTTTTGGTTTTTTTGTCAGTCGCATATCAAGCTTGGTCGCATTAAAGTTTTGATTCTGAAAAACTGCCTACGTGCTTCTTATAGTTTAGTAATATTTATTGTTCTTTTCATAAGTTCTTAATATTTTTCTTATTCAGCACCAATGATTTGAAAATTAAAGTTAAATTAATAATAATAATAATAATAATAATAATAAATCATTATCATCGTCACACAAATAACTAATTCCACTTAAACCGATTTTCAGTTTTTGTCAAAGATTAATACATAAATTAATTTTGTTCAATAATTGATTTCCATTTCTATCGATCAATGTTTTTTCGGTATGAATATTGAATTTATTAGTAAATATTTTTGAAGTTCAAAGTAATTTTCATTTTATCTCCGTGAAAAAAGTTAAAAAATAAATTATGACAAAAAAATCAAGCATAAATTGAAAAAATATTGAAATTTCAGCCAACACAGAATGATATCGATTGTGGTCTTGATTATCTTTGGAGAGCCGCGGACAGTGGTGATAGAAGATCTATGATTGAACTGGCCAATTTATATAGAAAAACGGAAAATATTGATGGTAAATTAAACGAAATCGAAATGAACAAAACTATTCTGACCGTTGATTGGTACGAAGCTGTTAAATGGTATAAACGTGCTTTTGAGGCTGCAAATAAACCGGATGGGCAATTGGACTCAAAAGACGCCGAAGGAAGATATGATTCGGCTGATGATTTGATGCCTCCTCAAGAAATATTGGCAGCAATGGCCGAATTATATCTAAAAGGTGGCTATGGATTGGACCGGAACTGTCAATTAGCTGGTTTGTAGTTATTTGATATTTTTCAGTGTTATTTTCTGTTATAATACGATATTCATTAGAAATAGTATTTCTTTTATTCATGAAAGTAACACATCAATTTTTACATAAAAAAATTATTTATCCAAAATTAATAGTTATCAGGTTGATTCAAAAGTTATTCATGTTTTTAGTTATTTAAAGTTCTTGTTTTATCATATCAGTTAATTATAAAAATATAATTTAAAAAATTTAATTATAGAAAAATTTGGTATCATTTACAAGGAGAATGTAATTAAATTTTAAAATTTTAAATTATAAAATTCCATTCACTTATTTTTACAGTTAAAATGGTTGAAGAGAAAACAGTAATTCGGATCCTTTTACTTCAATGTTGGAAAAAAGGTCTATCAGCTGCAGCTGCGACTCGAAACATGTGAGACGTGAAAGGCAAGGATGTGCTCAATTAAAATGCGGCTCATGGGTGGTTTCGACGCTTTAATCAGCGAGATACTGGTCTGGAAGATCAGGAACGTTCAGGTCGACAATTGATGGTGAACCAGGAAGAGCAACAGCCCAGTACAAGAACCCGATGGCTGTCAAAGGAGCTCAAGGATTCTCAAAGAACCATCGTTTGTCATCTGCATAACATGGGTTTTGTAAATAAAAATCAACTCAGAGTTCCTCACGAATTGACAAATAATCAAGCCAAGCGTCGAGTTGATCTTTGCCGCGAATTACTCCAGAATCCAAAAAACAACCGCTTTTTGAGGCGCATTATTACAGGAGATGAAAAGTGGGTTTTCTTCCGTAATTCTAGTAGAGGTAAACTGTGGCTTCTGCCTGGCCAGCCAACTCAGCAAGCAGTTTCACTAGATCGCTTCGAAAAGAAAGTGTGTTGTGCGTTTGGTGGAATTACTGGGTGTTTGGTAGTGTGCACTGGGAACTTGTTTCGGATGGTCGAGCTATCGAATGGTAATCTTTATGCTGAACAACAAGTTCATGATGCTTTGAGAACTTGTTACCAAGCATTGTTGAATCGTGGTAGAGCTCCTACAGCATGATAATGCTCCAGCTCACACATCACGAATAGTGAAGCGGAAAATTCAGGAACTGCAAGGCATCGAAGTCATCCCGCATCCACCCCAGATCTCGCTCCTTCTGATTATCATATATTTCGGTCTGTATCATATTTTGTACCGAGGGGAGACGCTTTGGTTCAGAGGAAGAAATACAAAATGGAATAGCTGGAATTCTTCGAATATAAAAAACCTTAGTGGTATCGCCATGGAATTGAGCAATTGGCAGAAAGATGGCTTTGACTAATAGAAACTGATGGAATATATTTCAAGGATTAATGTGATCTGTGTTAAAAAAAATTTTAAATAAAGTCTTTGCTTAACAACATGAATAAATTTTGACTCAGTATTAGGTTCATGCGAAAATTCTGTTGGCTTGTCTAAATTCATTAACCATACCAACGATCGATAACATAAAATTTGAATAAAAAATATATTTTATTTGGTTTCGTTTATCAAACGCGTAAACAAAAACTACATATTCGTTGGGAGGAAGTAATCAACAATTATGGGCACTATATAATTGATTAATCGTATTTATTCTTCAAATATATTATTTTTTTAATTTCATTGAAAACTAACAGAATTTATGCATCAACCCAATAATAAAAGTATTAATAAAAAATTAATTTATTTCAATTAAAAGAAAATCAATAGACAAGTATATTTTTGACAATTAAACGTGATTATTATAAACACATGCTTTCTTATATTATATAATAATGATTTTTTATTCATATATTAATTAATCAGCCTTTGAAACTCGTTCCAAGATAGAGAAATTTTTTGGAGGCATAATGTATGTTTTATCGATTTACATTACGAAGTTAAAAACTAAAGACAGAAGTTCGGGAACTACTTTTGATAAAAATTCTGACAATTTATTTTAATTATTATATATGTTAATTTAATATTACTATATTTATTATTATTAATCATATTTTATTTGATCTTTAAATTTAATTAATTTGTAAACTCTACTTGAAAAAAAAACATCTTTATATTAATAATTGCTTTTATAAGTTAAATAACCGTTAAATCTGAAATGTACATTTGTTAAATGTTGGTATAGCAGTGACATGAAAGTCAATCGAACATTTCAAAGAATTAGGAGACAGTGGCCATTGATAAAGTATAAGACTCAACACTGAATACCAGAAAACCCTTGATGATCGTATTAAGCAAATTATCAATGATCGAAAAAAAATTCTACATGGAACCATGGGGGTCTCACATTTGCAATACTTTCACAAATGAACTGAAACTCTTCAGGTCTGTATGTTCTGCAAATTTACAATAGCTGAATGACAAAAAATCGGAAAGACGTAAGAAATGATGTCTTTGTTTATTAGAAAAGCGCAGTTCTCAATTTCATCGGATAATATTTTTTTTCCATTGGGTAACATTTCAGTATTTAAAGAGACAGCGTGGTTTGGATTATAGTATTAATCTCTGACAAAATTGAACTTGTTTTCGCTTATTAGAAAATTACTATCAATTCACATAATTATAATAATGAAAGCATATTGGGTCAACGTAAAAAGATTCTATATCTGACAATCAAACAAAGGCATCACAAGATTTTCGAAAATCAAATGTCGCGTAATATATCCATTTCCGAGAATAATATTTAGTATAGTATATTTATTTTTTTTATTATACACTTTATTGAAGAAGTTTAATAATTTCTTTGAGTAACATTATTTGAAAAATGTCTGAACTTTTATTGAACAAAAATTATTTTAAAAATTTACAAGCAACGTTAATAACTATTACGGGATGTTTATTCAGCGAGTCTCAATTTTAACCTCTCATCATATTAATCAAAATTTTAATCTTACAACGTTTTGTTTAACAGAATGATAAAATCTGAAATTTGAAAAAATTCTGAGAATCTTAAAAATATCTTTTAATAAGTTTTAATAATAATAAAGATAAAATTAGTTTAAAAAATTCATCTATATATTGTAGGGCGTGTAAGTAGGTATCAGATTTTAAAACATTGCAAAACATTTATTTTTAAATAAGACGACATTTAAGAAAGTTGAAATGGAGAACAATGGAAAACGCCGGAGAACAAAACGAAAATTAAATTTTCAATAGGATGGAACTCCCGCTCCCATTACCCATTTGAAATTAGAATTTTTTGAATATCACATTTAACAAAAGGGGGTGGGTAGGTTTGGAGAGCAGGATCATTCTATTGAGATACAACATAACCAGAGGATTTCTTTATTTTTGGAATATCTAAAGACAAAGGTTTATACAAGAAACCCAAAGAAGCTAAAAGATCTGACAGATGCAATCGAAGAAGAGGCAGCTAAAATATCACCATAAATGTGTAAAAATACTGTTTTCTTTTATCGTTTTTGAAAACAATGTATTAATGCTAATGAATGTTCTCTTGAAAATGATTATTATTTAATAAATATATTTCATTGTGTCAAAAATTAACAGTATTGTCGTAAGTATATTTAACAATATATTAATTAAAATCGAATACTTACCTTTTACACACAGACAATAAATGGATAAAAAATTTATTGATATTTGTTCTCTATAAATATATCGACGACTCTTGACCGACTTACGAATTAATTTCTAATGAATATAAAAGTACTACTGAAATATGTTGTAGTGAAAAGAAGCTTATTTGCAAAACAGTGTAATTAAATATTTTCTCTAACACTAAGCATTAAGCAAGAAAAAATAATTTTGTTGTGTTCTCAGTTCTTCAAAGAGAAATTTTGTTAAATATGCAAAAATCTCAAAATAATAATGATGCTATTGGAATGATTGTCTTATTTTACAATCAATTTTTAAAGAGAAATCGTAAAAATTAACATGTTTCATTTAGAATCAAAATGACACTGATAAAATTGTTTTTAGAATTAAATTACTTTGAAAATCATTTTTTATAATTTATAAAGTAATTTGAAACATTGTATGCAATGTTAATATCACAGTTTTTGACTCAATCATGTTGGGCAGCCATTAATTATTTCATCTTGTACTCCAATTGTGGATTGGTGGTCTTTGTTATTCGTTTCTTAAATTAGATTGAACTAGTTGGAGGATAATGTTCTTTATGACAAACGTTCTTTGTTAAAGATGAATTTTGTTTACTTGAAATTACCATATTATCGAATTTTAAATCAGTTCATAAATAAGTTTCCATTAAAATTTTTCGAATGACATCGTAACTTTGCAAATGTGAAAAAATTAGTGATTTCCTAGAAAAAAGGTACTATTTCTTGATTAATTTTCTAATTTCCTTACCCATACGGAGTGTAAGTTTCAAAATTTTCCTTATTGTAATTTCGGTTAGTTAGTATTTAATAATAATTATTATTTTAACCAAAAAAATATCAATATTTACAAGTCCGAATAATGATTACTTTGATAAATATTTAAGAAATCTGATCGTCTAAAAGAGCGAGTCAATTTTTATTTATGATGCTTAAATTTAAATTTGAAAACGTAATTATTTGTTATTATGATCTGTTTACAGTCGTAATTATGCTTTCAGTAAACAGCAAAAACAATTTTCATTAGTACTTTTCTATTATTAGTGTTTATGATTTAATTTTAATGTTCATCTTTAGGATACAGTTAAATTGTAAAATTGTTTTTTGTAAATTTTTTTTTCTGTGTTTACTTGCTCATTTTTCTTAATCGATAAATGCAGAATTGATTTAACATGTTATTCAATGTTTTTAAATATAAGTTTAATTTTGATGTTAAATGAATAAAAAAACGTTCTTCTTAAATAGTAATATAATTTATCGTATTGATAGTTTAAATGATATATATTTTAGACAATTTAATCCTCAATTTAAAGATCAATCACTAAGTAGAGCAGTTTTTTCTGAATAAAGACGTAAAATAAATATTGATTATTAATACATAATATTAAATTATTAACAGAAGAATATCAAAAGTAATCAGATAAATGTAAAGGTTTTAACTTCAAACGAGTAATAAGCAGGAGCTATATTCTTTTTTTCATTTAAAGTTTTTTAAACGACGTCTTATTTATGTTGCTAAACTCATTTAAGCCATCAGCAATATGATTTACAATCTTATCGACAACTTATGATTATAACTTATTAAAACAAACTTAAAGGCTTAGATAAATTTCACAATTCTATTTCCTAAAAATTTGTTGGAAAACATCAAAAAATGTGTTGCTTTATTTTAAAATCTGATACTTATTACAAGGCTTCTATTATGGATTTATAAAGGCTTGTCGTTGTATAAAATTATTGTATAAAACCATCATTGAGAAAAATATAATCGAAAATTTGTAAATTTATATGCATATTTGTGATGTTTTTATTGTGAGGAGACTCGCACTTATTTATTATCAACAATGATTAGTGTGTCACAAGTAAAATTGTTTATTTACAATTAAAATAATTGTTATCCAGGTGAGCTTTATAGTCAAGCAGCAGAAATTGCTACCAATGCTCTTCAGGGACGACAGGCCGTCAAATATTATGAACTTTCTGACATAGCATTCTCTCAAGACGAATGTTGTGAATAAATTTTAAATCCATTCATTTGTTGATAATAGCATCGTTTTTGTTAACAAAAATTCATTCTCATTTATCCATTTCATTCGAGTTCCAGTTTTTTATCTTTGTATTATTTTATGTAGTTGTCAAAAATATATTTTATTCAGTCATTTTAGTTGTAACCATTAAAATACTTTAAAGTGGTTTCCATTTGGATTGTACTCGTTAGTGGAACAAAGTGAAGTTCATTTGAAGTATCGATTATCAAAAAATTTAGCTGATCTTTGAATGTTGGAGAAGTCAAAAGATTATTTAATTTCAATTATTTATAAAGTTTCTCTTATCGAGGAATTTTAATATTTTCATTATATTTGAAATTGTTAAAAAAGTTTTTAAGGCAAACAAAATCTTATTCAATGAAAAAAACTGCTTTAACTAATATATTTTTAGGATTTGTATTAGTTTTTAATAATATGATATCATTTTTTTTAACTTCGAAATTTATTTTAAAATTCTTACTTTGTAATTACGGATTACTTAAAAAAAACATAAAACATCTAAAAATTTTAATTTCGGTTGAATAGTGTTTAGAAAATTAGAAAAATTGCTAATATCAATTTGGTTTACAATCAGAACTTTATTAAGTTCTAAAACTGTTATTATTATAACTTATCAGATAACTTTCGTAATCAATAACTTCTCACTCAACAATGTTGTGTTCGCTTCTCTTTACCGTTACACAAATTTGCTAAAATTAGACAATCAATTAGAGTATTAAGAGAAAATTATAAGATTGATTGCGATTTCCTTCAGATTGACGGCGAAATCAACTTAAAATGTATAATTTCAATTAATTATACTGACTCAAAAATCATATTATAGACGGAAAAGAAAGGTACAAGACCAGTAAAATACTAAGGAATGCTGCCGCTTTAAGTCACTTTAATAGTTGGAAATCGCACACAATACAAGGAATTTTAGTCCACTGTTTTAGCTTAAATCTAAAATCAAATAAAATAATAATCAAAATAGACTTAAATGATAAACAATGGCCCTTTCTCATGAAAGTCAGAACAAATAATCTTCCAATATACTATAAACCAAATAGAATTAAAGTTAAGCTCCCATTACAATGCAGGAAATGCAATATACACGTAGAAATTCAGGCTAACATATTGAATCACTGTAAATCATTTCCTGAAAATCGCAGGTCAAGTAGAGTATTAGAAATTAGTGGAAATTACTTAATACATTGGATTTAATGTAGACATAGACTTGAAACATATCGAACTTTAAAAACCACAAGACTTAGACAAGATCTATAATTCGTGATGATAATAATAAAAAGATTCACTTACTTGACATGATAGTACCATGTGATACGGAAATTAACTTTAAAAACATGATAGATGTTACTATTATTACTAAACAAGTAACCTTCGATCGTCTATCGACAACTCCTTACCTTAATGTGTTGTGTTCGTTTTTTCGAATTTTAAATCAAAATGAATCAAAACACCCACTGTAATACTTTATCCGCACCCTAAAAGCTGAACCAAAACACTCAAAATATAACTTTTTCGCTCTGTCACAGCAATTACAAATTCAAAATCAATTCATAAATCAAATCAAAACCGAAATCTATCAACTTCTAAAATGAAATAAAATCCGGTAATTCTGTACCTCTGTCGAAAAATCCTCGCGAATGTCTCAGAATAATTCACTTGAATCCTTCTAACGAATAAACTGCTGTGTCGTTTTGCGTTAAAAAATTTCTTTTTTAAATTGTTCGGACATTTATGGGAATAGCCGTTTCCTTTTATTGTTTTAGAGATTGGTCTACGATCACCAATCCTTACGTTTAAAAACGGCTATTTTCCCTAATAGCCATTGACTTTCTCCACGCCGAGATAGACTCATATCAAGGCTAATGGAATCCTGTCAGGAAATTCATTAGCCTAATCTCTCAATAAATCCCCACGGCGGGATTTTGTCATAATAAAAAAATTCTCTTTTTTAAAAAAATATTTGTTGGGTTAGCCAAGCACACATCCTTGCCAACCCTTGTAAAGTATATGGTGGAGACCGCAATAGGGTTTTAATTGATTATTATCAATTAATTATTAAGACCACAAGAAGGTCAGAAATAAATTAATAATAAAAAAAAATAATGTTACGATTTTAATTCACTAAGAACCCCGTCGTAACCTTAGCTCGAAACTTGTCCCTCTGGGTGTACGCAATTGAATGAATCAAACGACTGAATACAACAATTTATTGCTTCAACAACGATACAAAATAATCCAAACAATCACAAAAATGTCAATTAATTGTATCACACTGGAAAAAGCAAAAATTATAATAATTAATAATGTTATGATCAAATGTAAATA
>JBBMKC010243710.1:0-10747 GCA_037834085.1 Bipalium vagum
AATAATAATAATAATAATAATAATAATAATAATAATAATAATAATAATAATAATAATAATAATAATAATAATTGGTAAGTTTGATTGGTATAATCCTTGAGGTACGTAAACATAAGGATTACTAACCCTTTTGTAAAAAATAAACGTTTCAGAGATTTCAGCTTCACTATAATTTTTCAATAACGCCACATTAACAGAAACATCATCAGTTCTCACTACTTACTTTTTTACTCTGTACACATTTTGATAGGTAGTACTTGCAACTCGGGACAAATCCAGGCGGTAGTTTACAATTTGAAACCAACTTCTTATTACTCAGCCAAAATCAGGGATAAGATTATTATTATTAGGACTTTATAATTGTTAATATTATTTTGCTTAATTTAAGCCTTTAAAAACTATGAGTGATGCGAACAGTGGAATTAATGCAGATTCGTCTTATTAAATACCTTAATTCACCTGTTAGCCATGAGTTCAATAAATTCAAACACATTTTCAAGATTTTACTGATTGATGTAAAATAATATTATTTAAACAAATTTTACAAAATCAATAAATTAATATTATGTGACTTAATATTTCTTTTCAATTAATAACTCGCATAATAATATTAATAAAATCAAAAATAAAAATTATTTCTTAACCTTATAATTGTGAAAATTTTAATTTTTACTAAATTAATGCAAGTAAACAGAAAATCACAATATATTAAATTAAAAACCAGTCAGTAATTTGGAAATATATTGAAAATAAATAAAATGCAGATAAAAACTGAAAAAAATTAACAGACAAAGTAAAATTTATAATTCTTTTAGTTTGTGGAATCGACTTTCATAACAATTGTTATATTAAAATACGTTGGCACCAACCTTTAATTTGACAATGAATATAAGGGTAAAACTCCCACAGTCAGGAATAATAAAATACTCATAAAATCTTCGTAAAACTGTTATATGTCTAAATGTTATTTGTTGATATTGGATTCACTTGAATTCTGTTTGTTCGAAATGTAATAAAAGTATTCAAAGCTTTTCTTGAACTGATTTTTAATCAAATATTAATAAGTAGTGCTGTATTAATTATTACTGTCTTTGGTTTTCAATGCATAATTAATTTAGGACTGTCTGTTATTATTATTATTATTATTATTATTATTATTATTATTATTATTATTATTATATTATTATTATATTGAGTTTTTATATTTATTTTATTTGTAAGAATTATTTAATTGAAACCTATCTCGTTGAATTTTTTTATAATCCTCCACAAAAAAGTACTACAAACATAAAAAATAAGATTTCTGTAAAATAATTTTATTAATTAGTTTTATTTCATTTCAATAAAATTGAAATTCTTTCTATTTAATTTTTATTATCATTTATTATTATTATTTAATATTTAATATGATAATTACATATAACTTGGCATATCACTGTTGTAATATTGGTTTGTTTAAAATGTAGAAAATTTCCTTAAATTTGATGATTTCCTTTATTTTAACATGTTAATAGCATATCTTTCTATAATGTGGAACTAATTAAAACAAAGAGAGACTTTAACGATTAGAAAGCTTTTCTTATAGTTGCTTGATGAAATAGTTGAATGAAATAAATGATAATATTTTAATATCAACCAATTAAGCTTATCTGACAATATTTATTATTGTTAAGCTCTACAATAATCATATGCGCAACTCAAAATAATGTATAACACTAATGTTTTAAACGTCAATTCAATTAACGAAAAGAAAAATCAATATTAATCACGCAAAATTCACGATTATAGAAAAAGTTAGTCAATACTACTCAGAATCGTACGCACAGTTCGTTTATGCTTCGCTGATATAATGTCAACTGCTCACAGCCTATAAGTTAAACCAACTCTCAGCACTACTCATCGGATAACATACTACTAAAGTAATGATAAAAAAGTAATGATTTGAAAATCGAGCACGGATAAATACAAAACTTTACAAAATAAAATAAATAAAAAAATTTAATAGCAATATTCAATTAATATTAAAAAAAAATAAAAATAAAAATAATCAAAGGCAGAAATGAAATGAAATTAAGCAAATAAAAGTAAATAAGAACGCCTCATTAATTTTAGGAAATAGGGATGGGTCCTTGACCAATCATGAATTTCTTTTCAGGTTGGTGGAATGCCAGGGAGTCCAGCAGTCTGTTAACTCGAAAATAACATACCGATAAATTGAATGTCCAAGAAATTTTAAAAATACACTTTTGCCATTGATTGATTCTAAAATTCTTTTCTTTTTTATTCGTTTATACAGCTCTGCAAGCTCTTTATATGATCATTTGATTCGTGAGAAGAAACTGGGGTACCAAATAATGCCAAGGGTAAAAGAAAATGTCAATATGTTATTTATTATTTTGTCCGTCGAGAGAAACCTTAATTATTAAAACCCGTTAAGTTATCAAATAAAAAAAGCCTATCAAGACAAAGAAAGAAATTAATCAGGTCTTTTTAGGAAAAAAGATGATTAGTTTTTTCATCTACATAATTAGGCAGAGAAAAAATTATTAGTATGAATAAACAGCAAAATTTAGACGACCCGAATGTCTAGATCCGCAATATAACGTCAATAGATTTCTGGTGGTACGTTAAACTCACCAGATAAATTAAACAGTAATAACACGTAAGATGTTATTAATATTTACTGATCGAATAAAGTACTAATAATAAGAGATAATGATATTTAGTGGGTAAAATAAAAAAATTAATAATAACAATATTGAGTATGAAAGGTTGAAATAAAGAAAATACATAAGTAAAAGGAATAAATTGAGGTAACCATGATCTGAATTTTGCAATTTTATAAATAGTATTAGCGAAAATTTGTGAAAGATCACATGGTATCAATCGATTTAATAATGGGCCTATTTTGGAAATAGTTGATCCATGTAGTGATCAATTAACATGAGACAATTATTAGAAATTAGTCCGAAAGACAATTTATTTTTATCTAACATTAACGGGACATTGACTTATGGATAGATCACAAGTATGTTGATGATGTTTGAATTCTATTCTGTTTCAAACTTATATCATAAATAAAATGTTGTACATTCAAAAGTTACCTAAAACGCATAATTTCAAAAAATCCAAAAAAATTACAAAATTATTTAACTTATTAAGTTATACATACAAACGCTTCCAGACAATTTTTGCTTACATAAATATCGTACGGATAATTATCGGAGTATATAAATGTCATTTATTAGTAAAATTAATATTTTTACATATTATTGATTACCGATATTAAAATTTCATTTTGAATGTGTTTAATTTTGTTTTAAAAATTAAATAAATAAATTTGAAAATGTACATAAATTTATTAGAAAGGTAGAAAGCAAATAAATTATTAGGAATAATATTTTTTTAAAAATATTAAATTATTGATGAGTAAAATAATTCTGTCATTAATTAATCAATAAATTAAACTTTTTGACAAATAACTATTTAATCTCTTACAAATGATTTCCATAACCCATTTCAGTCTTAAAATTTATTTCCTTGTGAAAATTCTTTTTATATCTTGAAATGTCACCTTGAAAAATAAATATTTAATGAACTTTAAAAGAATGAAAAATCCTGTTAATTAATTTAATATTTTGATGGTTAATTTCATAATTGAAATGATGAAAATGAAATAAAATTAATTCAGTTAAATAAATTTTTATAAAAATTATTCACAAATAATTAGTCAAATTTCATTTATTATTTTCAACAATTATTTTTACAATTAATTTTTCATTATTTTAATTAAATCTAGATTTAATTATTAAATTATATATATTTTGTAGAATATAATAAAATATGAATTTTAATTTAATGCAAATTTTCTCAAAAAGGAAATTATTTTTCCCATATCTTGAGAAAACATATTAAAAATATAAAATATTTGAAATTTATGATTTTCATTCTTTATATATTAATTAATGAATATTCGTCTAAAAAGCATCACTAAATATAATTCTGTGTTTAATTGCAAAATACCCATCATCACACCAAGAAAATCTTTGTACTTACACTTTTATAAACATTTGTGAGAAATTCTATGCTCTAATTATTACAATTATTTGAGCAACTTTGTTCTCTTCGTCAAATTTTATTATTTTTTAGCCAAGCATTGAAAAGATAATTGTGGTATAATAATAAATTTCGTTCGTCGTAAGTGCTGGCAATTACAAGTGAACATTTTTTTCACAAAACTTCGTTTTTTTCAAAATTTTTTCTATTTTAAAAATTATGAAGAAAACCTATATTTTACTGTTAAAAATAAAATTACAAATATATTTTAATTAATTTTAATATTAATAATACTAAGAAAAGATTAATAATTTTATGGAAAAGAAATAAGTAATAATTGAGATATATTAGGTGAGTCAGAAAGTAACTTCGTTTTTCTAATTGTTAAAATTAATTGCTAAATATTGACAATTATATTGTTGTTTTAATAATATTGATATAGAAATATTTGAAGCGCAATATTTGAAGTATTTGAAAAAGGGATGAAATGCTTAGTTGACAAGTGGCAGGCTTTAGTAAAAAATATATTAATGATTATGTGATTGATTTTTAATAAATTTAAATGTAAAAATCTTTAAAATAAAATTTTGTGATAAGAACGAGATTACTTTCTGACTTACCTAATACATTTTCAAATCGATATTTATATGCACATCTATCATATTTTTCATAAATACATTTTTAAACAAAATTTACTTTAATCAATTTAATATAATTTTTTTAAAATTAAATAAAATATAGTTTTCGAAAAAACTGATAGGCAAAACCACATTTCCTTGGTTTTCGAACAATCTGTATATACATGACCAATTTTGGTAGACCACCACCATTTTGCCGATCGACCACTCCTGGGCTCATCTGTCAAACATGTTTTTCCAGAAATGAATGAGGAATACCATCTATGAATGGTAGACTGGCTTGGGGTATCTTCACAAAACACACGCTTTACGTCTGGCTCATATTCGATAACTGATTTCTCTAAACGCAAATTGAAAAATATAGTAGGTCGTTTGTTTTTTTGGACAAACTCATTTCGTAATGAACAATGTACAAAAATAATTTTAAGAAATCGCTATAAAAATAATATTAATTAATATTTTAAAACAAAATTTTCAGTATTTATGAATAACACAAACATCTATCATATACAATCGTTGCCAGAAAAAATCTCTGCAATATTTTACTTTCATACTTTTTTCTTAAACTATTTGGAGCACCCAACATATATATGAGTTAATGTAAAGAAAACCAAGCTTTATTTGGTGGAAGGTCGTTATTTGGTGGAGGACTTACAACCGAAACCTTATTTCAACTATTGGCTCAACAATGATCATGGGTCGTGTATATCGGGTCTCCTTCTAATCTTAAAACAAAAATGCTACAAAAGATCTGAATTTTGAAGGTCTACAAAAGTTTGAAGATATTTTTAAGATCTTGGTTAGCTTAATTCAAACAATGATAAAGCATTAACGGATATTTCCAATTAGTATCCCTATTCCAAATAGTTTTCACATTCTGAAAATACACATGCGGATGCTGTTAAATACTATCCCTATGCTGATTTCAATCATATATTCGTTTTAATATTAACATATTAAAATTCCAAATACTATCCTCATTTTCATTTTACTAAAGATACTCTGGAGATACTACTTAATAGTATCCTGGATAGTATTAAAATACAAAGTTTAAATAATTAATTAAATCAAAAAATATTCAAAGAAAATAATCTTTAAGCCGTTAGTGAGAATTAATTTAAAATAAAATAAAATAATAATTAAAATTAAAATTAAAAAAACATTAATAGTTATTATAAAAGAAACAATAATTACTATTATAAAGGTCAAAATTATAATGATAATTAAAACAATCAATATCACATTTAACATATCTGAGCATATATGGAATATCATTAAATTGAATTCCGTTTTCAATTTATAATAAATCATATCAATAATAATAAATAAATTATTATTTTTTAATTATAAATTTTTATATTAATAAAAATTATGAAAATAAACTTGCAATATGTTTGAAAAATCATTTTCGCCATTATTTAATAAAACAATAATATTTATTAAAAAAAACATTTTTCGTTAATTTATGCAATCGCTTTTTAACTGTTCAACTATTTGCTTAAGTTTTACAGTAATTATGTTTAAAAAATTTATTAAAAGAAATTTTTTCTTTGCTTTTTCTCGAACTAAAATTGCCAATATTTCTGAAAAACCTTCAACGCATTAAAACATAATGATTCAAGAAAAATAAATATGAATTATTTTTCTTACTAAAAAAAATTATTTCAATAAAAAATGAGCTTTATTTACAACATAAGATACTATTAACGAACGAAGAGGACTAAAGCTTCTTAATCCTGAACTATTGAAAAAATACAGCAATTTCTTAATTAATGTTTCTGAATGTATGCAGTGTCACGGTCTCTAAAATTTTAGTCAAGTAGAATATAGCAGTCTGCGGATTAGTAGATTGGTGAAGGGAGAATTAATTTGAATAATGACACCTCACCTTAGAAATAAAGGAGGACAAAAAAGAAGCAGAAGAAGCAATATTAAATTTAGATATTCTTACTGATAGTTTCTGATGACTTGAAAAGAATGGAAATTCATAAATGAATGATTTTTGATTTATACTGCTCACAGTATTCGTTCATAATTGTTCATTTTTTCAACAGATATTTTTTGAAATTAGCAAATTTCTTTTATTATTGTAAATTTTGAAAAATTTTCCACTACTTTTCCTGAATTTATTAAAACAAACAATTAATAATAGTAATTACTTTTAAAAAAATTAATTTATTTGCTAATAATCAATATTTCGGTGATTTTATTTTCAAAAATTAAATTTATATTTAATATTATGTGAATATTATTTGAGATAAAAAATGGCAAAAGAAATTATTAAGAAATAATAAAATAATAATTATTAAGAAATAATAAAATGATAATTATTATAAATAAAAAAAATAATTATTATGTATAAAAAAATAAATAAATATTATTATATAAATAACAGAATAAAAATTATTATATAATTAATAAAATAATAGTTGTTAAGTAAATAAAATAATAATTATTATATAAATAATAAAATAATAATTGTTAAATAAATAAGATAATAATAATTATTAAAAATATAAATTAATAATAATAATAGTAATATAAATAAAATAATAATTTTTATTATATTACTAATAAAACAATAATTATTATATAAATAATAAAGTAATAATTGTTCAATAAATAAAAAATTAATTGTTAAATAAATAAAAAAATAATTATTATAAATAATAAAATAATCATTATTATATAAATAAAATAATAATTCTCAACGAATTATTCCCATATTAATCTTCATAAGCATCGTGTTATTTGTTTGTTAAGAATTGTCCATCATCATCATTCTAAGTCCCGTTTATTTATCATAAAAAAATAAAAAAATAAAAATAAAATAATGGCATAAATATGGAAATAAAATCAATCATAAAAATTTCGACACCAATGAAACCTTGAGGCCCACGAAAATAAAAAAGAAAAACATTAACCCAACAAAAAACGACATTGAAGGATATAAAATTTATAATTCAGGCAAATTTGAAATTATTCAGAAACAAAACATAAAATTCACTTATGGACTGTCATATATATCCACCCATAATAATTAATAATAATTTGTTTTAACAAAATCTCTATAATAAAACCAAAAGCTAGTGATTAATAAAACAATAATGAAATATAATTGCATTTAAACCCATTATCAGCAGCAGCATCCAGTGGTCAATAAACCCCATGTCACCATCATCACAATTAATTATCAAACTATAAATAATTTGTTTTTTATTTCATGGAAAATTTTTCAATTTACGACTCATTTTCACCGGAACACCAGCTTTTAAATAGTAAAATAGCTATTAGTAGGGATAATAGACTGTAAGTGTCAGTAAAATAAGTGGAGAATCGGAGATAAAAGGAAAATGTTTGTTAATATTTTATGAATGGCAAACAGAGATTTACTTCTGCTTACTTTGTTCTTACAATATTCGAAGAGTTGATTTGATGGTTTTTAATTGTTACAATTAATTATGGGATTATGATTTCAAATGACTGCTGGGAAGATATAAAATTCAACGTTTATTTTAATGATTAATACGGTAATTGAAGCTTAATTTCCACAATAAATGTGATAATCAAATAATAATAATAATAATAAAAATAAAATATAACAAAAATAATAATAATAATAAAAATAAAATATAACAAAAAAAAATAATAATAATAATAGTAATAATAATAATAATAATAATAATAATATTTGTAATAATAATAATAATAATAAAAGAAAATAAAATACGGATTAATAAATAAAATAATAATAATGGCAATAATTAATTAATTAATATAATATTTTTGTTTATTATTATTAATATTATTATTTAAAATTACATTATTATTATTATTATTATTATTATTATTATTAATTTCAATTTAAATTATGTTCATTATCATTATTTTATTATTATTTATAATTATTTTTGATAGATAGTATAATTGGTATTTTTAATTGTTATTATTAATTAATACTTTGATAAACATTAAAGCTATAAATTCCAAAAATTATTACACAAATAAAAATGCGGAAAAATACGAACATAAGGAACGTGATAAGAATATTAAAAAAAGATATTAATAAATATAAATTTTTTTAATGATTAATAGGGTAATTGAAGCTTAATTTCCAAAATAAATGTGCTAATCAAATAATAATAACAAAAAAAATAATAATAATAAAAGAAAATAAAATGCGGATAATTAAATAAAATAATAATAATAGCAATTATTAATTAATTAATATAAAATTTATATTTATCTGTTAGTATTATTAATAATATTATTTATAATTATTTTTGATAGATATTATAATTTTTATTTTTAATTTTTATTTTTAATTTTTATTATTAATTAATTATTTGAAAAAAATATAAGTTACAAATTCCAAAAATTATTTCACAAATAAAAATTCGGAAAAAAACAAAAATGAAAAACGTAATATGAGAAATAGAATATTAAAAAAATGAAATATTAATAAATATAAAATTTATTTTAATGATTAACGGATAATTGACTATCATTTTCCATTCTAAAATTTATAATTAAATTATCATTAATTATTTAAAAATCAATATTTAATATTTCCAACATTAACCAAATGTATAAAAAATAAAATTTTTCAAAAAATAATATAAAATAAATAAAATAAAAAGAAAATGATAAATCTTTTTTTAATTATTATTATTATTGATATATTAAAAATATAATTAATTTGAAATTAAAACGATATTTTTTCTAAAATTGACACTAATGAGATTGAAATAATGAGATAAAATAATTGCATACTACTGGCCAGTATTTAGTAAGTAGTGATCGACATTGACAAAAAATATATCTTCACATTGCTCAAACAGAAATTGAAATTGACCAAACAATTTTTGTACATTATTTGAAGCTGAAGAGGGAGAGGTCCCACTCTGATTGTTCTGATACACAATGTCGAGACAATGGATAAAGTATGTTGTTTAAGTCATTCACAGAATGGACAAAATTGTCTCAAAATAATGATATCAATATTTAATTAATTTTACTTAATTGATCAGCCAAACCTCAAAAATATTAATTGTGTCATGCCAATTAGAAAGTATTAATTATGACACATACTTTTGTATTTCGGTCATTTAATAATGTTTTTTTATGATGGTTTCTAAATGCACAACGGTCCGTTCCAGAAAACAACGTTGCGATGATTGAGCTCCTCTGCTCTCTTGAGCGCCTATACTTTATCAGCTCTCCAGCTCTGTTTTATCAGTAACAATTAATAATTTACTTTCCCCCACAATAGAGCTCCCAATAGATATAGTTTAGATCAATAGAACTTTTGACTTGGAAATTAATATTTAATTAAAATTTAAGTGAATGGATTGTTAATAATAACAGAATGGATATTTAATCTGAATAAATATGACAAAATCATAAATTGAAAAAAAAATCAATATACAAAATAGATTTATTATTGGTAATTTCATCAATATACCTGTGGACACTTAATTTTTTTGTATCATTTAATTATAACAAGGGATCTGGAGGTAAATAAAAATAAAAATAGAATTTCTTGCTCATAACAAAAATGATTTGATGACCATGTTCTGCTTATTAAAACAACGTGTTTTGGAAAGGTGATTTAAGGTTGAGAATCTTAGTAAAAGTTTTTTATACATTGCTTAGTTTGAAAAAAATATTTAATAATAATTTATAATCTTTTAGTCGAAAAATATTTTAAATCTTACAAAAGATTTTCTCTGTGAAATTTTATTGATTTTATAAAAATTTTAATTATTTTATTTTTTAATTTAAAATTATTATTATATTTTTCTAATGACATTTTTATTCAAAACAAATTGATTAAAGAACATTTATTTTGTTTAACTGCGATATTATATAAACCACAGAAAAAGGAGCGAGTTAGGACTGTTGAAAGAAAGCCAAGGAAAATAAATAAATATTAATAATAAAAATTAAAATTCATAAAATTAATAATAATTAATAATAATAATTAATAATAATAATAATAATTAATAATAATAATAATAATAATAAATAATAATAATAATAAATAATAATAA
>JBBMKC010243721.1:0-10745 GCA_037834085.1 Bipalium vagum
AAACCTTTATTTAGGTTAAGAATAATAATAATTAACTCCTACAGGTCGTGAATATCATTTTTAATTATAATAATAATAAAAATAATGATAATAATAATAATAATAATAATAATAATAATAATAATAATAATAATAATATATTAAAATCTCCTCGTGAGATAATGATATATATATTTTTAAATATTGTTTTAAAAAGATTATGTCCCGTCGTCTTTAAGTAACTCTATCTCGACGTAGAGATAAAGTTAGAATTTATGGGCTATTAAGGGAAATAGCCGTCTAAACGTAGAGATTGGTGATCGTAAACCAATCGCTACGACTATTTAAGGAGACAGCTATCTCCAAAAATGCTCCAAACAAAATTAAAAATATTAGTAGTTATTTTATTTGAAAAAGACATTTTATTGTTACGAAGACGATTTATTGAAAGGAAAACGAAAGAAGATTCAGATTATATTATAAAGAAGACGTTGATAAAAAAATTACTACTCGTAATTTTTTATGCTTGTAGACGACTATGAAATAGGATTTTACAATGAGGTCCGTAGAGTTTGGGAACCCTAGGGACCGAAAAGGACCTAAGGTACTACTCGGGGACCCTTTTTCGCTTCGAGTGAGAGTATCTGTTATTGTTTAATCTTTTTGTTCTCATTATTATATTTGGTTTTAAATATTATATTTTGTTTTTAATCAACACACTTTGTTTTACTATTCATTTATTATTATTATTTAATAATTCATTAACTTTAACATTTGTACATAATTGTTGGAATTCGATTATCAACTCATACATTTGGTTAAGTTCTGATTATTTATTGATTCTTCGGACATTTCTTGTGATTGTAACTGTTGTGAGTGTAATAAAGCTTTATTGTAATTGTTTTGATTAATTTTTTAAATCACCACAAGTCAGTAAAATTTTTTAAAATAAAAATAAAATCACAAAATTTAAAATATTTTGTTTCGATTAATCTTTAGTTAACTCTATCACTTTTTGGTTTGGTTGAGTCTTCTTTTGGTGGGCTTTCTGTTTTCCTCTCATGTATTGTTTTATGGGTTGAATTGGTATTTGGAGTCTCTACAACTTATAACATTTTACGAAAAGAATGAGTCATTTTTAAATTTAAACATCTGCAGAAACTCAAAACAAAGTACAAGTATTTCAAGGTTCAAATCTCTCAAACTCACTTTGCACTAAAATGTACCTCACCATTTTTTAATTAAATTATTTACTTTACAAAAAATTAGCAATGTTTATTATGCCATTTTTATTTACAATTTAAACATAAAAATTTTAACTAAAATATCAAATAACCATTAAAAACTGTAACTTTTATTAATTAACTAGTATTAATTTACGTGAGAGGTCCTAATTTAAAAAATTCACACTAACTATTTGTTCGAACCACTCCTTATAATGCTTATGATTTATGAAAGTAAAATGTATCCCCAAAATGATGCTAATAAATTCAAAATATATATTACTTACAAATTTCTTTTAATCTACATGTCTAAATTTTATAGACCCAATAAATATTAAATAGGTTTACTAAGGAAGAAATATTAAAATTGAATAAATCCAAAAGTCAAAGTTATTTTAACCATTCCAACTGACAGTATTGACGATTAAACATAATGAAAATAATATAAATACAGATGAACATAGAAAATTATATAGAGAAAAATCCTGCCAAATTAAAAGTAGATTAGTTTTATTATTCCTGCCAATGATGGCAAATCAGACGGACAGGCATTGAAAGTTTTCAATGGAAATTGTTAGAAAATTGGATTTAATGTCAAAAAATACCGCACAGCCTGCCTCGTGGGATTACAAATCCGAACTATACATTTTGAAATACTAATGGTAGATTATCAGACAAAATCGAAATAACGTTTCACAACATGTCTGGTTTATCGGTAAACAAGTCTTATCATAAAAAGTAGTGCTGCCCAGTCTTATCTCTCATATGAAAATTAATATCATAAATAATTTAATTAGTCTGGCAATTTCATATAAATTATCATCCAGAATCTGAAGTGGTCCAAATTTAACAGATAACATGAGCACTAACGGAAAGCACCAGAAAACAATAATTCTTTTGTTCCTTGTCAATGCTTTCGTGATAATGGGCTCCCGGTTGCCGAAATTTGTGGATCAACAGTTGAACAATCAAATCAATGAGGTGATATCAGATATAATGATACCTTTGCAATCTAGTTAGTGCATTTTAATGTATTATTTTATGGTAATCTCATCGATTTTGTTAGTACCATGCTTCGAAAACATTCAAGTCAACTGTTTCCGTATTCGAAAAGTTATAAGATCATTAGATTATGA
Source organism: Bipalium vagum (assembly GCA_037834085.1). Taxonomy (NCBI): domain Eukaryota; kingdom Metazoa; phylum Platyhelminthes; order Tricladida; family Geoplanidae; genus Bipalium; species Bipalium vagum. Next base: position 2,339 of record JBBMKC010243721.1, read on the forward strand.
ATGGCAATTTGTAGAATTTCAAGTCAGTTCCCATTTCAGGGCTCTGGAACACAAGTTCAAGCTAATTGCATACGACAGAATACCCGATCTGGTTAATAGAGACAACATTATTTTCGAAACCGACCCGATCAGACCCGATCTGATTTTGATGGATCTCATTATCGATATAAGTCCGTTCAGGAAAAGCCTTTTTCAACAAATCAGAAACATTTATTTTCTTCTCGTGTGTGCTGACTGCGATCAGCAGCCAATTAGTGGGAAAAGCGAAAATTCTATTGCATTCTTGATTATTAAACAAAACTCTCTCAGCAGAAGACTAAGACGATCTGTCAGCAAAGAAAACGAGTGCGGAAATCAAAACAAACTGACAAACTGTTGTTTACAAAAGTTAATTGTTGACAAAACAATTGTTTTCGATAATTCTAGTAAAATCGTTGCGCCAAATACAATACCGGTGACATATTGTAGAGGCTCTTGCTATTGTGAGTTGTTATTTAAAATTTAAAAGAAATGGTGATTATTATTGTTATTTATTTATTTCAGTGGACATGTATCAAGGTAATCATAATTTTGCCCTACTGAAATACTATCATTCTCTATCTGGTACTGCTAAGTCACAGATGAGAGCGCATTTACCCTGTTGTTCGGCCAGACAGTTCCAGAACTTTTACATTCTTTATGAAATGCCAAATGACAACCATGAAATGATTTCGTCGAAAAACCTTGTCGTCGAATCTTGTCTGTGTCAATAGTTCATGATTTTCCAATTCCAGTGACGGTGTTGATGTGATATTTTCCAAAATTATATTTTTATTTTGAACGATTCATTAAACCATTTTGAAACATTTTTAATCAAATGTTCTCATTTTCGTGAATAAATAATTTCTGTTCCACCTGCTCAATTGACAAAAATATAAATAATTTCTTTTCAGCAACAATAAAAGCCTTTCAAGGCGATCATTAAATATAGAAAACGATTTCATTACATTTTGGTCTGATTTATTTTCGTTTTCAAAATCCATAGAACTTTTTGGAAAAAAATATTTTGTAAATTTTCTCCCGTCAAACGAAAAACTTGATTCCTAAATAGTCAACAAAAAGAACAGAATAATTAATTTAATATATACAGGGTGGTCCCAGGCAGTCAAAATATATTTTAGGGAAAATAATTATTCGTGCAAATATTTTCTTTCTTTCCACCGTTGTACAGGACGAAACGATTTCACTTTTACATGGAAGACATTTGAATTAAGAAACGAGGAGATTCGAGGTAATTTTTTCCAGTCAAAACACTTAATGATTCTTAAGAGTTCCATTACAAGTATTATAAAATTTATCAAATAAATATTTTATGTATATTAAAAATAGATCGCATTTATTTTTCTTTGAATGGCATTAATTGAATTAATAGAAATATTAAATGTATTAATAAATATTAATTTTTAATTTATAATTTTATTATTAAAATATTTTTAATTATTAAAATTACTTTAACTTTTACAATATATTATGGATTTATAAAATTGATTAACTCATATTGACCATTATCAATTTTCATTAATTAATGTCAGTTAAGAATTTCCGTGCTAGTATTTTTACTGTCTATTTTTCCAGGTATTATAACAGATCAATTTAAACAAAAAATAAATTCTTTCTTTAAAAAAAATTATTAATTAATTGAAAAAATTCACCTATCCTAATGATTATATTAATTATTTTATATTAGAATATTGTACGGTTCCATAACGATGATTTTTCTTTCACAAATAAAATGAATAAAAATTGTCAGAGTTCATTTTATAACTATCATACAAATGTTATAACACTTAAATTGCTTATACCTATTTTATACCTTGATTATTATTTAACAAGACTGATCTGTCTATCTAGGTTGTACTGAAAATTTACACTTGTATTTAGTTTTGCACTTCAAAGTTTTGAGACAGTAATGTTAATAAGATTCTTTAAACCACCATCTACATTTAGTGATTTGTTATTCTATCAGTACCTTGAAGTAATTTTAAACCTACAGGTTTTCCAGAAATATCTTGATTTTAGCTAACTCTAAGTACCTGATGAAACAACTTAATCATTTCACGGGTTTTTATTTACTTAAAATGGTAGGAAAGAATGTATTAATTTTGATATATTCGAAATCTTTAATTTATAATAACCACTTCAGGTTAATAAAATTCCAAGAGAACCAACTCCCAGGAAAATGTGAATATTTATCAATAATATTTTTTAAAAAATTCTTAATTTAATTAAGAGTGACAAATACATCTCATCTGTGGGTGTCTTTAACCTGGTTACTAGATTAAAATTATTAATATATTTTAAGTATACATTGTTTGGTTAAAGTATATTCAGATGTAATTGAACTCAACATTATAAATTGTTATCAAAATGTTAAGATCTTTTAAAAATAGCTTTCTTGAATAATTTGATCTTTATAACCTTATCTTTCTAAAAGATACCTCATTGTAAACAGTTTACATATAACAGAAATATTTGTTTAATTTTTAAATTAATCTATTATAATAAATGATTATCAATTTTGCAAACTCTGAGGTTTTAAAAATTTAATAATATTTTTTCAAAATTAACCTAATTATATTTCTGTCAATTTAATAGTATTTTTCCTAAAATATAATAAATAAAAATAATAATATAATAATAATTATTATTATTGATGTAATATTTTATCTTTATCATCAAATAGAGTTTTATATATAGTCCTCGTCAAGTTTATGGAACACTTGACATTTTGCTTTAAAATCTTTGTTATATAATAGCAATTATATTTGCATCGATATTTATGAAAACATGAATAGTAACATGATAACATGAATATAAGAAAACTAATATAAAAATAATCTTTTCGATTTCGATTGAAATTCTTAATTCATTTATTATCGATTTATTTTAGTAGAGATTACCTTTTTCTTTCTAATAATAATGATTAATAATAATAGTTGGTAATAATAATAATTATTAATATATCAAAATTCCTAAAAATTTTCCTAACTTTTTTATATTTTAAACCTAATTTTTTTAATCTTTTTCAGTTACGCGACTTAAAAGATAATTAATTATTCATGTCAGGTGAATACGTTCGGATTGAGCTTAATAATTAAAAGATCCTGTGTTATCCACGAACTAATGGAAAAAGGAAATATTCATTGGTCGGTGAAGGGACTCTGATTTATATATAACAAAGTAGTAAAATCTCCAGAATGCACGTCAGAGTCAATCAAAATTATGAATTGAAATTGTGGTGAACTTTAAAAGATAGAATTGAATTCGGGTGTGAATTGAGCAAACTTAAAAAAAGAATTGGCCCGATCAAAAGTTGTTATCCTTTTAGTGATTATTTGTGACTTGTTACTTTTTTACTCTTCAGTGGTTATTGATTAAATTTTGTAAACGATTTTCAATATTTTTTTCTTTTTAATTTTGTCCGTAAAACAAACATACCAAAAGAAAATCATTGGAGTTACAAAACAATAATAGACATTTTGAGAACCAGGGATAAAAATAAAATTGGTTAATGTCCTTTCGCATATTAACATTATTTTATTCTTGTTGTGTGAATTATTGCAGAGAATTATTATTGAACCTCAACTTGATAAAGTGAATGAGTTGAATAATACAGCTTAGCTAAATATCAATAAGTGATAATAATTTATTATGATAATAATATTTTTAATTTTATATAAATCCGGTGATTAAAAATAAATTTTATTTATTGTTTTGAAATTTAATAATTACTTGTTATTCTTCATTTTTTCAACATGTTATAAATAAATTGGGTGTAATAATAATAATAATAATAATAATAATAATAATAATAATAATAATAATAATAATAATAATAATTAATAACAAATTTTGAGATAAATTCTCTCAAGTAGAAGATTACTTTCAGCCTTAAGGGCTGTAATATCAGTATCAGGCAGGATTTCGCTTTTTACTGCCTGAGGTAATTAATTTTGTCATCTAGTGGGCACCAGTTACTGCCTATGAATTAACGATTTGCCGCTCTGTGAGTTCCTATTGGTCGGTTACAATCATTAATAGAAATCTCGTAGACGATAGAAAAGGAAGAGAAAAAAAAATTTTGTTTATAAAAAAAAATTCGCTTGTGGTAGATCTTAAAAGGAAAAGTAAATTTAATAATTGTTAATTATTTAAATTCTTGTATGTTGTTATGGTCGAGCTCTGTCAAGTTACACCTGAAAAGGGAATTGTCGTTAATCCAGGACCACAGAGAATTTACCTAATTATATACAAATTTTATTACTTCATTTTATTGTATTCATTAACTTTAGTTTTACTATAATTTTATTATTTTTCTTTTATCAATAATAGTAATGAGGAATAATTGATTTATGTTAATAATCAGTTGTTATTTGATAATTATATTTCGTTATTTTCGTTATTAGCTTAGTATAATAGATGGACATGTAGACAGGGGTCTGTGGATGTTATATTGGTTGGATGTCGGTATTGAGTGCCGGAAATTCGGCAGTAAATTTAGTAATATCACACATTGTTTTATTTCATTTTTAGGATTACAGTAGAGCCTAATCATATGAACGATTCGTGAGTCATACTAAACGTAATTTATTAATATTAAAATATAACAAAATATATACTTAATTTGAAAAAAAAACGTATCTATTATTTTAATGAATGAGACTTGTTAATTACTCAATCTACTTTAATCAGAAATCTACATTTTTGTATGTTGATTATTTATTTATTTTGCGTATATAATAAATAAATTATTCAAGAATACTAAATACTATTACATTTCGCAATATGACTAAAAATAAAAAAACATCATCAACTATAAAGGTAGAATAAGCTTCAGAGAATTTGACAGATGTTTAGGAAGAAATCATTCCATTATAATTCGAAAAAAAATAAAATATGGTGTAAATTTATGATAGAAAATATAAAATAATATCAATACAAAAACAACAAAAACAGTGATCAAAGTACAAATAGCATCAGTGATACCATTTAATAACATCAATAATAGAACTCAAATCTGATGGGTGATTACAATCAGACTGGAAGCACAAAATTTGGCTTTATTAAAATGAATATAAATAATTGTGTTCAGCCATTTCAAATCCAACTGAAAGCAAAGAAACAAGGCATGGTGACAATATTTTAAAATTCTTTCATTAAAATACATCGTTAATATACATTGTTCAGATAAAGTTATTAAGGAATTAACAATTGAACTGGGTACACGTTAAAAAAATAATTCAAACTCAATCTATATTTTTTCTACTGATATTTTTGAGAAAGCCTATATACGTGTTAGATATTTTGAGGAAGTATTTATAAAAATAATTTTTGATCTATGTTTTATTTAATGAAAATATCTTTTAACTTAAAATTTTACCACTACCTTTCAATATTCATACCTCTGGGAAAAGGAAATATTCAAGTGTTGTCTAAATATTTTTGAAATTCTTTTACAAATCTTAAACTTTTAATAATTTAATAATACAATGTCATTATGGTGGTGGCCTAGATGTTTGATGACAAATAATCACCACAAAGTATAATCATACAAAAGCATTGAAGTTTTAAGGTAAAACTTAGACCAAATTAATGTCTTCATACAATTTTAAGGGTAAATATTGTTCAAAAAATTGAGGTCTCAAATCTTATGTTGTAAATTTTTATTATTTTACTAAATCATACATTTTCTAATTCAAATTAAAAATTTTTTATGTTTCATTAAAATTTTTTTAAAATATTTGAAGTTTAATTATATTTTTTTTTACTATTTTTATTCAATATTTTACGACACATTGGTTAAGTTTGTTAAAAAATATTTTATTATCAATTCATTTAAGATGTTTTGTTTTCAAAAGAAAATTTTCCAAGATAAATAAAATTAAAATACTTTATGTAATGAATTCATTATTATTATTATTATTATTATTATGAATAAATATTAGAGACTATCGAATATTTTGTAATACTTGTTAGATTCAGAAATCGATATTGGTCATTTAAAGTACTATTTTATATCTTGATGATATTAAAGTAAAATCTGAAGTATTATTCCATTGTTTTAATTCTTCACATTCCCAATCACATTTTTGAAATGATAAATCAACATTAACATTCATTTTCAAAGTTTGAAAATGAAAAAACGATATAATTGAATTTTATTAAAACATTGTAAAAATTACATGATCAATTGTACATCAATAGTTTGATTAATAAAATATTTTTCAAGCAATGAGACACCTTAAAAGACAATTTTTTAACTTAATTAAATGGTATTGTTTGAATCATCATTAAAATGAAATATATTTTTGATGTGCACTTAACGGATTATCAGTCATTTTGAAGTTACTTGTGCATGGTCTGTGATTAAAATCGTAATTGTTTTGGAAGAATAATGACAGATTGACAATTGAAACATCTGCATTCAGAATTGGTTTGCATTCCTTCATAACATTTGAGGCAAGAAGCATGTCCACAATCGAACACATGGGTGATGATCCTTTCTGAACAAAGTCTACAAATCTAAATATCATTACAAAGAGAATATACAAAGCAAAGAAATTACAAAGTTCTCATTAGCTGTTTGTGTAGTAGATTCAATGCGATAGACCTGGAAGAAATATAACTTGTGTTTAAAAATAACAATTATTATTTTACTAATAATGAAAAAATTATTTTATATAAATAAATAAATTTTAATGTAATATATTTTTGTTTTTCGAAAGTAGAATGGTTAATATTAAAGTGCATTATTTTCTAGGGACTGCATAAGAATATATTTAAAAATAGAATTATAATCATTTCTATTTTATTACTTTTTTCAAAAAATTTATATATTTCAGTTATTATTATGGAAATCATAATAAGTTTTTAAGTTTTTATTATGTTCTTAGAGCTTACTGAAAATAAAAAATATTTAAATATTAATTTCATTGATTTTTACAAAGAAATTGAATTCATTTGAAATTAAAGTTTGAACCCTGAAGTTTCAGCATTTTTGTGACGTGTAATAATGTGTACTTAGTTGGACATTTGAAAGCAAGAATTAAATAATAATTTTTAATAAGAGAAATTTGAATATTTCTAATAAATATATTATATGTTAAATAAAATTATAATTACGTTATACGATATATGTTATAATATGATGCAAAAAATATAAAGCACAATAAAATAAACCTCAAAATTTATGCTAATATTTACTTTTCGATAAGAGAAATATTAAGAAAATATCCATACTATTATGTGATAAGATAAAATAATATTTTTGTTCAGTTAATGTTAGGAAAACAAATTGTTTCTGTGAATAGTACTCATATGAAATTATTTTAAATTAATAACTTAAAAACCCGTAGTGAAACAAAATTTGTAGAAAACGGAAATAAATTTCTTCATTTTTCTCTTAATAATTTCTTAAATTAAGTCTGGTAGGAAAATTGAAAGCAAAATAAAAGAAATATCTTATTGGTCACTTAGGAACATTTCAGTGAAAAAAAACTTAGTCTTAAACCAAGACTTTTTCGTGGACATGATTGAAAAAATTTCTCAAATTGTTCTTATTATTATTATTAAATTATTGTTATTCTATAATCGTTTCAAATCATTCATGTTTGAGTCTTGATGTAAGTTGGCTTTCATTTCCTTTCTTGGTTTGTTATGTAAAAATGTCTCGAGGATTTTAAACATATTTCAGTCAACCCTATAAATATCCGAATCGAATTTTTTCTATTTTAATAACTTATATTTTTCTAAGGAAATCCTAGATTTTGTAAAATCTTTGAATTGCGTTACATAACAAATAAAAACCAGAAATACCTTAACATCTGGCATGCAGCATTTCTGATCTAGGTAATCAATGATTTCTCTCAAATGACCATTCATAGCACCAACCAAGAACTCATCCATTTCACTGAGAAAATTATAAAAATTTGTTTATAAAAATTACTTATTAACGAACCTCATTGCAAATCAATGTTTTTCAATAAAGTTTTCAGTAATTTTTAAAAAAATTGTTTGACTGATCTTTATACTAAACAGTACACTCAAACATCAATACTCTTTTGTTATTTTAAAATGAAATTAGATAATTTATAATAGACATAATTATTTATAATTTATTCATATATAACTTTTTGGTATAAATTTTAAGTCAAATAAATTATTTCCTGAAATATTTTAATCCATGATACAATTTAAAAATATAATTAAACAATACAGTCAAATTATACGACAGTAAAAGTATACTTCAGTGGCTATATTAGGTTTTGTTCATGTTAGATAATAATTTAAAATATTTGTTTATATAAATGATTTTTGATAAATAAACAGTTTTTAAAAAGTAGTTAGTGTTTTGCATTTAATGAATAAT
>JBBMKC010243732.1:0-10744 GCA_037834085.1 Bipalium vagum
ATTATTATTATTATTATTATTATTATTATTATTATTATTATTATTATTATTATTATTATTATTATTATTATAATACATACCAAAATATTTAATTTCATTTATCATCAATGCGTGTTGATCAATTAAATATAATTCTGCAACAGAAATATAGTGATCAGTAATTTTACAATTTGTAGTATTTACTATATCTTACTAGTCTCAAAATTCTGAAAGTGTTGTTTAACAAAATATTTCGATCAATAATATAAAATAAAGTCATTCCGAATCTCCATCTCTTCACTAATTTATCTTGTTCTCAAACTAACTCGTTTCTGCATTTAGAATTTGTCGGAACATTTACTCACTTCAAAAGTTTTGTTAGAAGACATCAAAAAGACTTCAGAAACGATTAATATTGTACCAGATAATAGACGACAGAGTTATCAAGAGGATTCTCAGAGGCGTCGAGTAGTTTGGCAACTTCTTTTATCTCGTTGTAAAACTCGGTTGACACAAATCAAAGATCAGTCGAGCAATCGGCTCTCAAAAGTAATCTTGATTTATCAATAACTTTTTTTAATATTTTCAAATGAAAATTGAAAAATATTGATTTAATTTCCCAATTTCAGAGATTCTCCCCTTCATTTTTAGTGACGAAAAATGAAAGGAAATTTGAGTTACTTTCTCAAATAACAGAAGATTTGGAGAAGTTAATGATTTCAAATCCGGACACGTTTCATGAAAGCTTGTATAACCTGATGAAAGCCATTGAATCCGTGACCGAAATTATTGAGAATAGAATCATCAATAGCCATTCCTCAACTAATGATGAGATCGTTAGTCAACTTAATTTGCAAATTTTCTTCTAATTTTCTAAATTCTAAGAGTTTATATTATGGGTTTATTATTAAACTTGTTTCTTTATATTTTTATTGTTAGAAGTAAATTTAAACTGTGAATTTAACTTTTGCAAGGTGTTTTTTTTTAATATTAATTTAATTTTAATAAAAATTAAATCTGCAAAATGTGTAAAATATGTATTGAACTGAACCCATATTTGAAATTCATTTTATATTAGTCAGACTAAGGAATTTTTAATTTTAAAATAATAGACATAATAATATAAAATTAAATTAATAAAAATAAGTATGATAAATATTGAATGGAAATGTAAGAAAAATAATATAAGATGCTTAATTTCATAAAAGTATATTAGTTTATTAAAATACTAATTGTTAAAATACCACTTAACAATATTTTTTATGGGTACAAGAATCCACTTTACTTATTGTGAATTTAATTTTTGAAAAAAGAAATATTTGCAGCTTGTATTGTTTATCTGGATTACTATTTAAGGGTCAGCTACTTATAAAGAACAGTTTAATAAAGCATATACACCATGTTACATTTTGAACTTTAGATTAAAAAATTTTCACTTACGTGAGGCTATTTTTATGTTTAATTTGAAAGTAAAGTTTAAAAGTTTATTAATAGAATTTATTAAGAAATCGATTATTGACAAAGGAAGTGACAATTTTAATCAAGTTTTTTTTACCTCTTCATCTAAAAGGTAAATTAATTATCTCATCTTCATAAAAAGTGAAGGATTCTGGTGGAAAGAAAGTGTCCAGGCTGGTTTTTATATCATCCTCTGTTGAATATTATCTACCTTCAGATAGAGACCTGAACATGTGATAATCTAAAGAGGCGATGTCACGTGAGTATGAAGGAGTTCCTACTCTAAATATCTATTTTTGGCTACCCATATTTCATCACCTTTTAATGTCTTCTTTATTGAATCTGAAGAGAAGAGAAGAGCAAATGAGCTCTATTCTGTTTTCTTCTTTCAGTCAACCAATGAGGAACCCATGACCCGTCTTTACTGACTTTACCTAATTGGTGAAGAGGGGTAGGGCTGGTGTTTTGAGGCTTGTATGCGACCTCCAAATTCTTGTGTTGCAAGCCTTTGATCTTTTTCAAAAAGGCATCGTCATCAAAAGTTGAAAACTTCCTCTTCTACTTTATAATAAATCATAATCCCCTCTTAAACTTTAGGAAAAATTTTGGCATTTATTCAGTAATAAACCTGAATCTGGAAAAATGAATTATATAGTTTTCCAAACGCATTTGAAGTAGATGGTCCTTTACTATATTCTTAAAATAGATAATGGCGAATGTGTATTTTCAGATTTCATTTTAAAATATTTAAAATTTTATAATTTGATTTCAAATAAAGTCGAAAATTAAATGTATATAGAAAAACAAAATGTCAAAAATTCACTTTTAAAATTATTATTCCAATATTCTCATTAGTGTTCAAAATAATTATTTAATAAATTATATTATTTGTCTTTTGAACTTTAAAAATCAGTTCGATGCAGATAAATCACATTTAGATACCTATAGTAATTGTGCCTTTAGCTGAAAGAGCTTGCCTAGGATGGTTTCAACTATTCAAAACGAATATTTAAATAAGATTGGAAAGAAAAAAAGTATCAAAATATTAGAAGACGAACTGCAACCGTATTTTAAACTAGGAAGATGCGGGATTTAGTTCTTGCGAAACAAATTTGAGAACTGCTATTACATTTGTCACTGATCGATGAATGCATAACCCAGTGAATCTTATAAACATATCGTGCAGCAAATACTAAAATTAGCATTAAATTCTTTAATTAAAAGGCTTTCATTGAGTATTTTTACGACAGTAGGGATGGGTATTGACCGGTTAAACAAAAAATAGGGCGCTGCAAATGTGGAGGTAGTCCAGGATTTTTGAGAAATATGAAAGCATAAACATAATCTACCAAATAAACAACAATAACCATCAAAGCCAGGAATAAAATCAAAAAATATTTTATAATTCTGCAGTTCGCCTTCAATGTTCGTTCTTACACGAAAAAATCGGTAATAAGGTGTTTCAGAATTAGGCTAATTTCTGCAGCGCAGGTATACTGTTGAAAACAATTGTCTTGAACGCTCGTCTAAACAAAAAAATCATGAACTGAAAGTTACTTTTTTTATAAATATCGCAGTAATGATCTGTCAAGGAATGGATCAATGAAAAAACTGTAATGAAAAATAGGAAATCATCTAACACGCTTTAGATGGTTGCATCTTTATGTTTATTATACGAAAAATGATTGATGATGTGATAATCTGCAGGATTGTCGCAGTAGCAGTGGATAACATCAAAGCAGCAACTATTATGAAGATAGACACCTTTATTTCCCAGATGTTAAAGATAGATTTATGCCGACCACAAAAAATGACAAATTTGAAAATAAACCTCAGAATTTGGTGTCTCTCAGCACTACATAACAAAGATTGATTATTATTGATCTCTACTGAACCGTTTAAAGCAATGTTTACCATTGACATCACATCATAAAGCTCTGAGACGCAACTGGTATCATAAAATACAACACTCGCGCAATATGATACAAACAGACTGAGGTCCATGTGACCGTGGAAGAATGTTCTATCACGATGATCATCAACTCTCATCTCTGAAGAAAATTCATACCCAGCTCCGGACAACCACTAAAACCTATCAGATATATATGACATAAATATATTTGATTTGAAATAAATTCATGTTTTTTTATTTTTATTATTTTTTATTTATTTTAAAATTATTATACCACAACATTATAAAATAAAATTTTCATTAACATTTAATTTCGGAAATTTTTTTAAAAATTTATAGGGTTTTATTAAATTAATGTAATTTTTTTCTCCCTAAAGCAATTATACACTTAGGCTAAGGACAAAGAAGCAAAATCAAATTTAATTAACATCCTGGAAAAGCTTGAGGAAAATAATGGACAAATACAGGAATTATTAAGTCCGGAAATATTTCCATTTTATAAATCTATTGTTCAATTATTGAATGAGAGATTGAAAATCTTGGAACAGTCTTTGCTAAGTGACGCTATAACTCAAACTATTGACGATCTTAATCCTAAAGAAGCACATGAAAAGTCAATTCAAGCCTACGTAAAGAATGAATCGAAAAAAGTATTGGTTACAGATACTCATAATGACAGAAAGCAGGTAATAAAGATCAATTTTATACCATCAAGTACGTTTTATTTTTTCCTCTTTCTTCAGAAATGGAACTGCCACAAAGCAGAATATTGTGAAAAGTTGTCCGAGCTAATAAGAAAAAGTTACGATCTGCGTTCAAGCCACTGGAATTATTTTGACGTGAATAAACTCGGGGAAATTGATTCTCAAATGCATTTTATATCTTTAAATGTTTATCTTTTTTGAAAATCTTAATCATTTTATAAAATCATTCAGTTTGAGGAGCTGACGGCTGATCTTGGAGAAATTCAAGAGAGCAATTATCAGTATGAACAATTATTGAATAATTATAATCAGTTTTTAATAACCGGAGCTCACAAATTGGGTGGCAAATTTCTAACAATCAAGAACTTGTCGGATATGAGAACAAGAATAATTCAATTTAAGGTAAGTTAGTTCTCTTTTGAAAAATATATTTCCTTCGACTGGGTGTTATAGATATTCCTTTTCAAATTACAATCATAATTTTTCAGGACTATTTCAGCAATTTCCATGTGTACAGAGAATCTCTCGAATCTTTTCGATTGAAGGTGTCATCCGAAGTCGTTCGGCGATTGAGCGGAAAACATCTTGAGATCATTAAACGGAGTGATGTAATTGAAAAACAAGCTGCCGAAAAATTGACTGAGCTGTTAATTGTGTTTTATGATTGGTCAGAGTTCGATAATAGCTTCAAGGAGCTAAAAAGTGACCATTATAATTTTATGGCTTTATCATTGAAGATATTTTAGGTTGCCTAGAGGCCATTGAAAGAACTTTCAATAAAAATAAGAAAGATGAAACCAGAAGTCTATCTGAAGAATATCTGTTGATTTTAGATTCAATCAACAATCAATTGATGAACAATGCTCCGAAAGTGGTATACGTTTTGAACAAAGGTCGATCAGTGATTAATCGAATATCGAGTATTGAACTGAGAACAGATATTGAAGAGTTTTCTGAGAAATGGGACGATATTTTTTCCGAAATCTCTTTGGCTTTTGAAGATGAAAAAACCGCCTGTGAATTTGCAAAGAAATTTGAATTTTCTCTGGAAGACCTTCAGTTACATATGGATACTGTACAAGAGATTATTTCGGACATTGAAAATCAAATGCAAATTGATGTCAATCTGACTTTTCAAAATATTGTCCAACGTCAATCGAATGTTTATCATATAAAAGAATGCTTCTTTAAGCACGAAAATTTAAAGAAATCCGTTCTGAGGACAGGAGATTCACTGTTAAAGACCAAACGGTATAATTTGACGAAACTAAATCGAGAATTATGTTTTTTGGAAAATAAATGGGAAAAGATAAGCGACAACATTAGAGATTTAGAAGAGATGTCTATGAATCCAGTTTTCTCATCAGAATTAATGGAAATTCCAAGTGAACAGATTTCCTTTTTAGTGAACTCCTTTTCTCATTCTTTGCACAATATTGTCAGTCAGTCTCAGTTAAAGAGCTTATCAGATTCAGAAGTGTTAACTGAACAATTGAAATGTGTAACACTAAAATTAAGTACAATTCAGCCTTTAATCGATTTGTTTTGCCAAAGAAACCATGATTTAGAGTCTGACCGAATTATCAAAGAAATGTCAAAAAATTCCCAAAAATTGAATCAAGCTATTGACCAGTGTACGGAAATTAACACAATTATGAAGAACATTGAAGAACGAATCGACAAGGTTAATGTGTGGATTAGTGCTCGAACCCTTGATTATGAGCAGGTCCTAACGCACTTGGATTCCAAAATCAACATAAAATCGGAAATTACAAACATTAAGGTTTACAATTTTTATCAGGACTTTTCATTTATATTCTTATTTATTTTGTCTCTTTATTACTACATTATCTATATTATAATATTATTTTCATTTTTATTGTAATATATGATAATAATAAATATTATATTATATATTATAATGTATTAATATTACAGAATTTGGATTTTTCAATATATTTTTATTATTAAGTATTCAAAAAGTATATTCCCACTTTTATTTTGAAATCTTTTTTTATTGATAATAATTTTAAATATCTTAACAAAATTTTTAATTATCTACTTTTAACCATGATAGCAATCGATAAGCGGTAATTTTAATTTTTTTAATATGGTAAGAGGTGTATTATTTTAATAGAAGAAAAAGGCGCAATTACGGTAAACAAAGTCCTTCATGGGCTACAACAAAACGATGGTACAGTGAATTTAAAGCTGTAAGAACGTCTGTGGTGGACATAGAAAAATCAGGGAGGCCATACGAAATCACCGAAAAAACAACGGAAAACATACATGAAATTAAACAAAATGAAAGAAGAATCAAAACATTTGAACTCACTTTGCGTCTAAATGTTAGCAAGGTACTATTCAATCTTTTTTGGCAAGTAATGACATCAGAAATTTGTGCCACGTTTTCTAACTGCTGATATGCAAGCTCATAGTTTGGCATTTTGCCAACAGAATCTGGAAACTTTACAACGTGTTGGGACCACATGCTGGATAACATCATCACCATGGATGAGACGCGTCTATCTCTCTATATTCCGGAATCTAGAAGTTAAACAAAAGAATGGAAACTTCCAGGAGAGACCAGTTCAAGAAAGATGAAGATATCATCACACAAAAAGCCCTAATGCTCTCCATATTTTGCTAATGGCGTGATTCTTACCGATTTTGCTGAATCACGTTTTCGTCTCAACAATGAATACTATATCAACTTTTTGCGACAAGTTAGGACACTGAGAAAAAAGAGCCGAGACTTTGAATTTTACTATTTGTATGACAACGCACCTATTCATACTAGTGGATTGTCAACAACAGCAATTAAGGATTGTGGCTTGATTTTGCTCTCACATCCTTCCTATAGTCCAGACTTGGCTCCTTCCAATTTCTTTTTGTTCAAATACCTCAAGCGAAAAATGAGAAGTAAAAATTTTCATCAAAGACTTTCACTGATTATCTGAACGACAAATCTCCTGATTTCTTCAAAAATGACTTCTCTCAACGTGTCACTTGCCGGAAAAAATGTGTTCACGTTCCTGGGAACTTTATTGTAAATTACCTTTACATATTCATTGTTATTAATACAAATTTTTGTGATTGTTTCTTCTTTTCTACCATAGGTTCAGCCCTTATTTGGCACGCCACGTAGATTTAGATTAAAAAATTAAAATTATTCATTCTTTTGTAAGTGGGAATATATTTTTTAAACAGACTTCTTTCAATTGATTATATTTTTTATTGAGTATAAAAATTTCACTGTCACACATGTCCAATCTTTTTATTTGATCAATTTGATTTTTAACTCACATAGCAAATGTGTAAATAAATAAATTTTTTATGAAAAAGTAATTAATTAATGTACCAATCACTTATCGGAATATTTCAAAATTATTTTTTCTTATTTTTATCTCAATATCGTTATTGATTAATAAAAGATCTTAACTCTTTCTAAATTCAAGATTTTGAAAGTTCTTCTTTTTCTGTAATCTATTTCTGCTGTTTATTATACATGTATTATGTAATTATGTAATAATGTCATTTTAAAACTTCATTTTAGACATGTTAATAAACAATTTGTTTACATTGTAACCATATCAAAATGAAAATGATTTAATGTATTTTTTATATTTTTTGTCCCCATAAAAGTTTATTACTTAAATCGAATGTCTCGTGGAAAAGTGAGATGATTGCGGAAAATATCGTTTAGCTTGCTTCTTTTTCTGTTAAATTATTTGAAATATTGCGCGGAATAAATTTTAATGAAGCAAAGAATAGTTTTAATGTTTTATTAGCAAATAGGTAATTACGTACTTTTGATTTAAGATTGTTCCCAGGCTTCGAGATAATTAGGCAATTAATAAGAGGGACCTAAAGGAATTGCGTTTAATAAACAATAAGACCGTTCTTAATTCATTTTATTAATATTTTTTCTTTTGTTTTTTTGTGTGATATCATAGTGTTTTTGAGAAGAATCAATTGGTTTTTATTAAAATTGATATTTTATTAAAAGTTTATTATAATAAAAAAATTAATTGTTGAACTTATATAATAATTTTAAATGATGAAAATACTACTTTAAGGCATATATTACAAAAAGAAATGAAATAAAACAGAGGCCTTAAAATGTTTTAGCACTTAAAGATTCTACTGTGATTGTTGTCATTAGATTTTTTGTATAATTATTTGATAGTAAAAGCTCTATAATCAGATTTCTTGTTTAATTATGCACCTTTTTTTTCGAAAATTTTTAAAATTCAATGGGATAAGTGTGAATAGATCTTATCAAGATTTTATATTGAAAGATTTATCATAATTTTAAAGAAGATAATATTTATAATAATAAAACTTTTTGTATTTAAGCATAAATACTTTTGTTATTTATTATTTAAGAATAATTTGATATTAATAATATAATAATTTATACTAGTACCTTATTTACTTATTTTCAACTTATAAAAAATAGTTATAAATTAACCTTGACATTATATTATTTAACAAAAGGGGTCTAAATAGTCTTGTAACCAGTTTTTCAATTTATTAAAAATTTTGTTGTAAATTATTTGGATCATGTTTTTTTTGATCGATCGGTCATAAAAGATACTTGAAAAACAAACTTAAATATTGAAAAATAAAGACAAATAATTTTCGAAATACAAATTTATTAAATAAAAAATTGATTGGTAATTCCTCGATTGAATATTTTGTCGCAACATCCATTCATATAGATATGATTCCCAAAACGTGTTTCATTGACACGATCTTAGTCTTCAGGTTCCCCTAAATCGATTGAAATCTTTGGGTGTGAGCATCTTTAGGCAGTTGGGAATAAGCTTTCCATTTCGTGTAGCAGCGCCACGAAACACAATCAGTGTTTCTTCTTGATGTGCATTCTTTGAATATTTTGCCACAATTATTACATTTATCTAAAAATATTGATAAGGTAACAAGTATTATAAACTACCTGATAGTAATAACAGGCGGTTTTCTATTAAAAACAGAATTGCATCGGATGGAACACCCATTACTATGCTGTCTATTAATTTAATACCCATTTCTTAATTATCAACATGAAAAAGTTGATTATTCATATAAAATCGGTCAAAAACAGACTTTGTGTAATCTATCGATCAAAAAAGATACTTGTTAGTCAATTCGGTTAAAAAACTGAAATTATTCTGATCATTTTTATTGTCAATCTTATAATTAACACAAAATAGTGATAATTTCGATTTTTTCAATCACAAAATTATTTTCACAATTCCTTTAAAGTTAACTTTTCGCAGACTCTTCAAGAAAAATTGGTCCAGCAATTCGATCATATTACACAAGCCAGGAATTTGTTGCAATCATTTGCCAATATTCAAACATTCTTAGAAATAAAGTTAGATCATATTTCAGAGAGATTGGATTCAATAGAAGAAACTTTATCATATCAGAATCAGGAATATGACAACATTTTGAATATTACTCAAATGCTTCGTCAAAATTGGAAAAATATTGGAAAATATGAACTGGTCATTATGGAAGTCGAAATTGAGATTGATCATTTTATTGGAGAATCAAAGTCCATCATCTTTAGTACATTGAATTGTGTAAAATCTCATTTGGCCAATCTTGATGAATTCAATAAAAGATTGTTTGGTCCATCTGGAGCTTATGTAATGTATGAGAACGAACGAAAAGTATTGGTAGATCAAATGGAAAAATGTGTGAAACATTCCGTTCAGATCATTCCAATGGCCGCAATTCCGTCGAAATATGAATTGCTGAAAAAGATTCAGCCCTACTTCAATCATTTGTCGAACTTGTTGAATCGCTGGGAACAGTTTGATGAGTGTAATGAAAAACTGAAAGTCAATTTTTCAACAATGGATACATTAATTATTAATTGCTATGAACCGGAAAATTTGAAGACGATTTCTGATTTATCACCGAAATTAAACGATTTAGATCTCTTGATTAAAACGTCTGAGCAACTGATGATTAAAACTGATGACATGGTTGAATATTTGATTCAGATTTTGGATCGCAATACCGTGATCAAAATTAAAAATACTCAAAGTGTTAATGGTCACCGTATAATTCGTATAAAAAAATACCGTGACAGTCTGAAAACAAGGTTTTACCAATACAACAAAGATCTACATTTCTTCGATTTACATTGCCAGAGAATGGAGAAAATAAATTCAGAGGTGAAAGATGGCTTGAGTCAGTTGACAGAGTGCTCGACAATGCATGACATTAGTGATCTACTTAAAAATCTTATTGAATCCCGACGTGACATCAATGAAATTCTTTCAGTTTCACATCGGTTTCATTTGGATAAATTTCAAGAAAGTCGATATGAATTGATCATTGAGCAGCGTGGATATCTTGTTAACGAAATCTTGCAAATCATTCAAGACAGAGATATTGACAGTACGACAAAAATGGAATTCCTGGCACTTTGTAATCATTGTATGGATTTGATGAGATATTTGGAACCGAATCTTCAAATTTCAAGCGTGAACAGTTTTGACGATGTCATCGATCAGCAGATCACATTCGAGGTGATTTTTATTTATTGATTCCTTTTGGGTTCATCGAAATAATAATCATTTTTATTATTTTTTTAGTAGTATAATAATAATAATAATAATAATAATAATAATAATAATAATAATAATAATAATAATAATAATAATAATAATAA
>JBBMKC010243742.1:0-10741 GCA_037834085.1 Bipalium vagum
ACTTTTCTAATTTAAAATGTAAGATTTGTAACAATTATTATCTTCCCGATTTAAGTGGCGCACCCTGTATATATATATATATATATTAAATTATGAGTAATAACACTTTTATGGATTGAGCTGGAATTTTATTGCTTTGTTAATGATATAAAATTTAGATTGAAAAGCATGATACTTGTGTATATGATTTTTTGGAAATTCGGGATGGTTTGGATGAACAAAAAAGACTTTTAACTAAAGTTTGTGGCTACCAAATTCCAGCTCCAATTAAAACAACAAATAATCAGATGTATATAAAATTTATGTCAGATGGCTCAGTTGAAAAGCAGGGTTTTACAGCAATCTTTCAAAGAGGTATTATCATTATAAAATGAATATTTATGTTACAACTTAATAATTTTATATTGAATGCGGATTTTGGATTTGCTTTAGGAATTCTTTTTTCAAAGTACGATGTCAGAATTTTCTGAAAATTTAAAAATTTAATTCTGTCTCTCCTTTCTGTTAGATATCAATTTAATATTTTATAATTCAATATTTTTTTCTTGACAATGATAAAATTGGTATAATGAATATAAATTGTTAATTTTAATTCTTAAGCCTTAGTTAAACTTTTTAAAGTAAACTATTTTTTAATGAAAATTTTATTCAGATATTTAACTAATTCCTATTACATATTAAAATTTTTACTATTTAGAATAATGCTTTTTTAAAATTTCATTAATCACAAAATATGTAGCAATTTACCTTGGCTTTTCATCATTATTTCTACGAACAGGGTTATTTTGATGTTAAGTTATCTCAAGATAAAAATAATTTATTTGTATATCTTTTTTTGTCCCTAAAAATATTTTATCAACAATAATCTACTATACATGTTATAATCAGATTTTACTAATATGTAAATGACCAAGGAAAAATGCGAATTTAAGATTTCAGTGGGATACTAATTTTATTTTGTTATTTACATACCTTGGAGTCTTTCAAGAAAACCGCGTTTGTTATCAAGTCTTATAAAATGAAAAAACGAAAATAAAATATACTTATACAAACATTTTCCATTAAATTTTTTACATCTTCTGAAAGGCAATTAATATTCGAAATCTGATTTTTCTCCTGCCAAATTCTATATTTCTGAATCCAATAAGTTCATATCTGGCGATAAAGATTTGCGTTATAAATTTAATTCTACATGATTAACAGAATTCTTGAGTCACTGAAAACCTATGAGGACTAGCATGTCATGGATTGGATACAAAATCATCAGTAGAGTTTTAACAAAGCGTTCAGCATGGACTGATTTCAGTCTGAAACGTAGGCAGAAATCACCGAGAAAATCGTAGGCAACAATTATATGAAATTAATTGTCCGTTATTGCTCTAATTTTTTGGCTGCTAATCATCCGGTACAACCAACTATACATTATTTGTTTAGATGAAAAGGGTTCACTATATACAAATTTTTCTTCAACTTCCACAGTATGATCTTGCAGATTTCGGAGAAACTCTTTTGCTGCATTTACTCTGAAACTTGTGATTCTCATTTATTACATGAAAATTCCACTTAGCTTGGACACATTTTAGCAGAAGCCTTTGAGTTATGATTCGATAAGCTGAACTATAATTTGATGTCAGTGAGAACAACAATTGCTGTAATCTAGAAATTTTAGTTTTCATCAAGAATTTGTTTCACTTTGTTTTTATCGGTCATTTGTTCATTTGTTCTTCCTAAACCTGAAATTCTTTACACCTCTTGAAACTGGTTTTTTCTAAATTACAGCGGAATTTCTTGAATTCTTCTTAAACTTCTGATTTCTCTACTCCACAGCCATTCATCAAAACCTTATGAAGATCCCTCGTAGAGAATTCCTTCATCGTTAAAGCAGTGAGGAAAAATGTTTCCTCTCTGATGTTGTGCTCATATTTATTTTTAAATTATGAAACAAAATTTATTTTTGCTTAAATATATATTTTTAAAAAAAAATGGCATCTGTAATAAACAGTAAAATCAAAAAGGTTATGTAATAGAACGTATGCAAATCGGGCAAAACGATGGATGAATTATTTTAAAAACGATGAATCTAATGTTTTAGAAAAACACAAAAAGGAGAAGACCATACAGCAGTCTGAATGAGTCAAATTCAGAACTTGTCAGGGACTTAAATCTGAGCTTACCATCGTGTTACCATTAGAATTACCAGAATCATTAGGAATATCCTTTGGTAGTGTTTGTTCTATAACTCAGCAATTAGGATTCAGGAAACTTGTGTTACAGTGGTTCCATAATTGTTGAGTGGTGAAACGAAGCAAAAACGAATGGAAATCTATGCGGATTTTCTACGTGAATATGGATCAAGAAAATATCTCTTTAAAGGTGGTATTACTGTTGATGAAACATAGATTTAATATCACGATCAGAGACAAATGAAGAAAGTCAGGAATGGCACAGTTATGATTTAGTCACATAAAAAAACCAAGAATTTTGAGAACACATTAAAAGATTATGACAAAATTTTTTTGGGACCAAGCAGGTATAATCCTTTTGATAATGCACAACCTCATTCTTCTCATATGAAATCAGAAATTATTGCCAGTTTCTACTGGCATTTAATGCCAGTCCGGGTCTGGCACCATCCAATTTTATTTATTTAGCAAGTTAAAGAGACACTTACTTAGAAAATTATTGATTCTGATGATGCCTTAAAAAATTATGGTGCAAAATGTAAGCTAGCCATTTTTATGAGAATCCTTTCTCATCATGGAAAGAAAGATATGTTGAAGCCAAAGGTGAATATATTGATTAATGGAAATGTGTACCTTAATGTCATACTTTTTTTAAAAATATATAATTTATATAGTTCATTTTATTTTATCAGGTTAATTCTTAACAGGCATTACCTTCTGAATGATCTAATATATTCTGTATACATTTACATCTGAAGTATTAGTTCTTAATGAAAAAGGACTAAAAATGACTTTTTAAAACCCCTGTAATGGTGAAATTTTAAAAATTTAATTTCATAGCTCATTAAATTAAGTTTTTAAAAGATATTCACAACTAAAAAGTTAATTTCACAGTTTTATTGTGAAAAAATATTTTTAACTTATAAATATTAATAATAAATATATACTAGAAAATATTATTTTTAATTCAGTAAATTTAATTAATTGATTGTGTAATCTGGTTTCTAAATATACGTTTAACTCTAAGCCAAAAAAAATTAAAAACTTCATTCCATTTTATCTCAAATTTTGATTTACCTTAAATTTATAAAATGGGTAATAAAATGAATATTAATTTTTAGTGCGAAATATGTAATTTAAGTTTTCAAAGAAAAGTAGTTTTAAATCAGTTAAAATTGAAAAATATTAAATAATCCAAATAGAATGCATGGAATATTTCATTGTGATAAATGTAATTTTGAATTTAAGACAAACAAGTCTATTACATCATGAAAGATCAAATAAATATTTACAGAACTTAAATAAAAATATAATTAAAATTATAATCTATAAAAATGTAGGACTCATTACAAAAATTATTAACTATTTTGTATCAACATTTATAATAAAAGTAAAACTCATGTTATTTTAAAAAGTACATATACCATAAATATTAGATAAAAATTGTAATTACAAATTTTTTTTTGTTTCAATGTTTAATTTTGAAACCAAGCCGATGCTTAATTAAATTTAAACGAAGCTTAAATAATAATTATAATTTTTTAAGATATTCATTTAATTAAAGGAAAGAATTTTATGCTAAATCATTATATATATGATAAAATTAATAATAATGAAAATAATATTAAAAATGTTTTTGATATATATGATTCTAAATTTTTAAATGTAACCGATATAAGCTTTTATAAATATGAATAATATTACATAATTCAGTTGTTGGTTTCTTTGAATGATTCCTTCGATATCTCTAAATTATGAACCTGCTATTATCAAATATATCTGGAGAAAATTAACATATTATTAGCATTATTATTAAATGATTTATAATGAGCTGTCCCTAATTGCCGACTTAAATGATTAATTTTTTATAAATATAATCATTGATTTTATTATTATATTTCTGTTTCTTTATTATTATCCTTATTTTATTATTAATGGTTAATTAGTACAATCATCAGACTCTTTCGGTGTTCTTCACAATCAACCATTACTACTACCGGGTAAGTCAACAAAAAATATCTTTAATAAATAATAGTCTAAAAATCATTTAAAAGAAATAAAATAAAAAATTCAGAAACATAAAATTGTGAAATATGTGATTAAGATTTTAAAATACAAACAAATATATTTTATCAAAAAGACATTTAAAATCATCTCACAAACAATCTATTACATACAAAACACCTTAAATTGTAAATGTATGAAAATAATTATGATTTTTGTTTTAAAAAATTTAATCAATAAAATATTTAATTTTTTTTCATCCGTTTAATAAAAAAAGATTTATTAAATGAATTTAAAATCATTAAAAATCTGAATCTACATAAAAATAATTAAAATATTAATTTTACTAAACCTCAAAGTTTTGATACAATAAACTTTCAAAACTCTAAAAAATGACTTATAAAACGATTATAATTATCTGTTGTGAAACATGTGATAAATAATATTATATCAAAATATAATAATAAACCTTTTAATTATTAAATAATCGAAAAAAATTTCTAGAAATAATCGTGATTTAGCGGGTTACAATTAAAAATTTGCATTAACTGTGAATGCAATTAAAATTTCTACGATATAACCATGCCAAATTGATTTAATATATATAATATCAACTTGTTTAACAAAATTAAGCTCATAAATGATATCAAAACAAGTACTTCGAATTCGAATTGTACAATTTTATGAAAAATATATTGATGTTGACAAAAAGATCACCATGGATCATCTTTTCTTGAAAGGTGTGCCAAAACGCACAACCTATAATATTTTACAAGGTCAACAAGTAAATCGTAAACCAGGATCTGGCAGAATACCAACTATTATGACAAGTAAACGTTTTAAACTCCTGGAGAGCATGTGCGATAATAAAAGTAAAAATGAAACTATAATGTGATTTAGAATTAAAAAACCAACAGCTTCATTATCTCATATAATTTCTTATACAATAAATAATGAAAAAGATAGTGTTAATTTATTTAATGAGTTATCATATAATATTACCATATAATAATATAATATTATATAACAAATTTAAAAATATATTAATAAAAACAAAAGAAATAAAGATTTCTTGAATACTGTAAAAGTAAGTATAATTATAAAATAAAAAATTTTTAAAAAGAATAAAATAAATAAGAAAAAGTTAAGAAAAAAATATCAATTATTTGAATGAAATAGCCCAAATAAAAATGTATATTAATAAAATAAATAAATTACAAATAATATTAACTTGAATATATGAAAAAAACATATAAGATTGTTTTATTATTATTATAATTAGACCTTTTTATGACTTTAAAAAAAATCCAGAATTCAACTTTATAAAATGAGATTTAAAGGACTTTAAAAACTCGAAATATTACTTCAAAACCGCGCAAATTTAAGATGAATATAATTTTTCAATAATTCAAATTTTTATTGCAATATACAGCTACTATCATTTTAAAATTCTCAAATAAGAAAGATATGCGATTCAAATTTATTTTATAAAAATCATTGTTTTATTTAAAAATATTTTTACAAATAATAAAAATTATAATTATCTCTGATTAATTTTTAAAATTCATATAGATATGAAAATTTATTATATTAAGATATAAATTTGTGCCAAGACTTTAAGAACTCAGCAAATTTTCAGATAGAGTTACATAAATTTACAAACTATTACTTGATAATTAAAATTCCAAGCTTAATCTACTCTGATCTCTAATGTTTTAATAAAAATAATTATTAATAATAAAACAGAAATTAAGAAAATTCAGTTTCAGTAAGAATTTATGTAAAATTTCATGAAGAATTATATGAATCTAAATATATCGAAATTTGTGGAGAAAACTTAGTTAATAAATTTTAGCTAAATTAGATGACATTAATGAATTATCTAATATAAAAATAAAGAAATTTTAATAATTAAAGAAAATAATTTTAATTTTAATAATTCAGATTAATGTATATATTGTACAACAATAATTAAATCAAAGATAAATAAAGTTAAAAATCACAACAATTTAAATATATAAATCACAATATATAAAGACTGCGTATAATAAATGATGAAATAATTTAAAAATTTTGATCCCATTTTATTTTCATAACTGATCTGGATTTGATCTTCATTTATTTTTTAAAGAATTTTTTTAAAATATAAATTTTTTTTATAGAACTTGTTTTGTAAATATGATTAAATAATTTCTTTCCGAAACCAAAATGAGAACTTTAATATATTGAAAGGTTAATTAAAGGAAAATTGTTTTAGAAAAGATATTCAAATTATAATCCATATAATTTGGAGTTAATAACATTTATATAATAATTTTGTTTTTCAAGAATCAGAAGATTAATAACTAAAACTCTAAATTTTGAAGGTAATTTTTTATGATGGTTAATTTTACTGTAATATCAAAACAAGTCATTCATTTACCAAAAATAAAATTTAAGTTAAACTTTTCTTAAGTGAATATTAAGTTTTTCTTCATTATTAAAAACTACTAACTCAAAATTATCAATTATATAAAATTTTATTTCAAATTTTTGGAAATTTGAACTTTCAATAATTATATATTCTTTTCTAACTGTACTTTTTGGAAAATTAATTATTACATTATTTGTTTTTCCATTATATTGAGCACTTTCAACTACATTGTATTCAATTGTATTTATATTCTTAATTTAATTAGTTCTAAATAATATTTTCTTTGTATTTTTCTGCAATTTGAAATCCTAAAACATTGCTTAAGAAATCGACTTCGTCTCATGAGGTTTCATCTGTTTTTTGGAAATTCAACTACAAACGGTTAATATCATTTTATAATTTACAAGGATTAAATTTGATTTTCCAGGTTTTAAGGTTATATACTTGAATTCATTTTCAAATGATTTAGACTTTTCATTTATTTATTAACTAGGAAGTTAAATATATATCTTTTATGTTTTGTTTATTTTTTGAGTCTGTAACTTTTATAATAATTCTATTGTATTCTTTAATATTAAATATAGAATTAATTATGAATAAATTAATCCCTAATTCGTAATAAAACTTTATATCTAATATTCATAGAATATGTTATTTGAAAATAATATATAATTTTTTACTTTTGGTTATAAATTATGTTTAACTTTTTTGAGATAAATATTTAATATTTCTTTTAGTGAGTCCTTCATTTTATACATTTATTTTTAATGATTAATAATGCCTCTCTAAAAATTTGAATTAAACATGTTACAATAGAAATTAGTATTTATTTTATTAGTCATATTATTCAATTTTTAGATATTTAAAAGTTAATTTCGTCAAAATTTGAGGTTAAATAAAATTTTTAAAATATTTAATTTATGAATCCTTTTACATATATTTTTAAAGATTTTTAATTATTTTTCTTAAATATGTATATTTAGTAAGGAAAATGCGAAGCAAGATTACTGGATAGCAAAAAGTTAAAAAATTGCAGATTTCTAAGATTAAGGATGGATGTTGGAAAGCTGAATTTATTTCATAAATAAATTTTAATTATTGGTTAAGCGTATAAGTAAAATATAAATGACAAAACAAGGTACTGATTTACCGACATTTATTTAAATTTATTATAATTGCAACTTTTAAGCTGAAGGTTGTCTTATTGTTTTGTTTTGCATTTTCCTTTTTACTATCATACATCTATTACGTTGGTCCATAAGTTCTCGCGTTTTTTAAAATTTATCATTCTTGCTATTTTTAGCTTTGTTTTGCTGAGCAAAAATAATTATTTTGAAAGCGCTTTTTTAAGCTACAAGCATGTAATCATTATTCATTCAATAACTTAATTATACATATATTTTTTAGCTCTACAAATGGATATTCCAGGCAGCGAAAAAATTCATTTTCGGCATTTATTATATTTTGCCTTTTGCCGTGGTCAGAAAGCTACAGAAACAGCACGAGACATTTGTGCTGTCTATGGAGCTAATGCAATAGGTGCGAGGACCGCTCAAAAATGGTACAACAAATCCAAAGGGTAATTTTTATCTCGAAGATAAATTTCGCTGTGGCTGACCATCCAAATTCGACGAAGAACGTCTTCAAGAGCTTTTAAAGGAGAATGGTCGCCAAAAATCCAGAGAACTTGCTGAAAAAATATGCTGCACTCATCCGAAAATCCTCAGACACATTCATTCGATCGGCTTTGAGCAAAAATTTGGAGCTTGGATACCTCATAAACTCAGCGACCAAGACAAAACAAATCGTCTCCAAGCCACAGCAACATGCGGTCACACGGGAATCGTCGCAGAGAATCGTCACTGGAGACCAGAAATTTCTTCGAGACCCGGACTGGAGATTTTTGGAGAAAATTACAAATTGGTCGAGAGGTGGGAGCAGGTCGTGAACAATAACGGAGACTATATTACTGATTGATTTATTATTTGTAATATTAATAAAATAATAGTTGGTTTTCACAAAAAAAACTTTTCAGTATAAAAAACGCGGTAATTTATGTACCAACCTAATATAAATGTAAATAGTTAAAAAAAATAACGAAATACTAGATTTCTGATTAACAGTACTAAAATATTGTCAGATTAATAATACATCAAATAAGTTTAGAGTAAATCAGATGTTATATATCCAAATGAATATGAATCAACAATATGAGTTAAAATAAGAGTATTGAACAATAAATATGATTATTAAAAATAATAAATGAAAGCAAACAATATTTCACCGCGTTGGTGAGGAGTCCCTCTACATTTTCCCGATACATAAAGGCTGTCAGTGATCTCTGGTACAATCAATTGTCAATTGTAATAGATCTTAGCATTTAAAATAACGTTTTTAACTATTAACACAATAACTTCTTTAATAATCACAATTTATGAATATCTAAGATATTTTTGTTAAAAATTTTTTCTCATGCCCATTTTCAAGAACTTTTCAACTGACCTTTAATCTTAATTATATTAAAATTTTCTCTATTATTTTTTCTTGATCAGAACGATGTTTAAGACAAATTATTAAACGAAAAATAAATTATGCTCAATAAATTAATTTTAAGCTTCTATTACCTGTGGATTAATTCAGTTTGTTTTTATGTCAAATAGCTATTGATTTCATAACAACTTCAGATTTTTTATTTTTTATTTTTGAAATATATATTGCTAATAAACTTTTGAAATTGCAACAATAAGTTCTTGTTTAACTCAATTAACATTTCCAAAATTTCAACTACAAAAAAAACATTTTTGAATTCCTTTTGAAAAAGACAGCAGCTGAACAGTGCTAATTGACAAAGATCCTTGTCAATCACAACATCAGGTCGCGTAATTGTTAAATGTTGATAAATAAACAATTTATGTGTGTTATTGCAAATGGGAAAGACTTATTTAGAAGTAAGGTGATTGCCATATGACAGAGTTATGGATATGCGGAAAACAATGTGTCAAATCTTGGTGAAAAGATAAAAGAACAACTTTTTAAAAATTATTTTTTGGAGACAAAAATTGGATCTACTTCTATAATACTAAATGAAAAAAAACGATATCTGTTATTGGATAGCCTTCCAAATCGAAAAAAGCGGAATATTCACTACAAGAAAGTATTGCTATATATGATGGGACCAAAAATGTGTAGTGTATCACGAGTTTTTCAGAGAATCAATCCGTCACTGATGAACTTAAGAAAACATAACTGGCTGGTTTAAGCATATATAAAGAGGAACGACGAAACACGATTAAGCCAGACAACATGTTCCAAATATTATGAGGAGCACTTTGGAAGATCTTATTTGAGATATTTATTTCATTCTCTTTATTAACTGGATATTGGTTCAAGAGACTATCATTTGTTTCGATCAAAGGCACATGGGGTTTCAGATCAGCATCAACAATTATAAAAAAAATAGACTCATTAAATGGATCATTTCGAAAGACAATTCATTTTCCGCCAAGAATTCCAGAGAGTTCCATTCATATAAGCAGGCGATGATTTGATTAGTTTACATTGACTTTTTCTCATAATAGTGGGTTTTGTGTTTGAAAACCAACTTAATTAATTCATATACCTAATATAAAATTAATAATTAATAAATTAAATATTTCAAAATTTAAGAAAAAAATAAAGATTTGTAGTTTTCATAGTCACAAGAACAACACCAATTAAAGATACATTCTAATACAATGTTTATTGATTAAGAAAATTGTTTTAATTTATTATTTTCATGACTAAAATAAATTAAGATTATTTCTAGAGATGAAAAAACATAATCCAGAGCTCTTCTTTTATTATGCAAATCTATAACATAATGAAAAATATATGAAATCATCAAATTAAATTGTCTGGATAATATTCTTCATTTAACTTAAGATTATTTAATTAATTAATCATATTTCATTTGGCTCATTTATTATACAGAGTGGCGAGATAAATCCGGAACATTTTCAAAATTATATTAAAAGAAGATCACTAATCACTATAATTATTTTTGTTTAAATAACTAAATTTATCAATAAAGTACAGTACCTGGCCATTGAAATAGACTCAAGTATGTTTTTACAAACAATGTTATTTCACTGAACTAATTTGA
>JBBMKC010243753.1:0-10741 GCA_037834085.1 Bipalium vagum
CACATAATCGAACACGTAAAGTCAACCTTCTAACCGTTAAGCTCTTAGTCTTTGCTCCAATTTAAGAGACTTAACAAATCTATCGATTAAAATAAAATGATAATTGAAATTAAGTGTTAATTAAAACAATAATGATTAATTAAAACAGAATTACACTAAAATTCATAATAAATAAGAATCAAATAAACGTTAAAGAAATATGAATAATAATGAAAATAACAAAAAAATATTACAGGTAATCTTCGTGTAAATTTCCTAAACTATCAGCTGAGTCTTTACAGTCACTCAGAGATAGCCGTCTGGTGATGAACTTAAACATAATCCAAAAACATAAGTATTGGGTTGATATGTGGACCTACTGGGTTCTGAATAGCTTAATTTCCTAAATTATCTAGCCAATCAAGCATTCTGCGCACCAAGCTTATTTATTAACAATGAGATTGAAATTTAATTCTATATTATTTCATATTTTGCTATTATTATTTACGCTATTATTACTATTTGCATGGCCATGGTTACCATTACCATTATACAATAATTATGTATTTTTTAATCTGTTGGGTTTACCTAAAACACTCACCCGTCACAAATGAAAATTGTAAAAGGATGTTTAAAATAATAATAATTATGAAATTGGGCCCAAAGGGACAATATAATAATAATAGTACTAAGAATAACAATTAAATAATAATTTTAGCTAATTAAAAAATACGAAAGTTAATTAAAAAGAAAAAAAGGCAATAAATTATTATTTTTTTGAGATGTAATTTTGACAATGGCGAACCTAAAGTGCCAAGATTAGATCAGGGTCCGCAAGGAGGGACCGATTTAGGATTAATGATCCTAAAAGGTAAATTGACATTTCCCATTAAGAAAATTGGTCTACGACTGATTAGTCGTCGACTAAAATACTATATAAGGAGAAGGATTTCTCCATAAATTCGCTCTCAACAAGCAGACAACAACGAGAAATTAGACAATCGTTCGAAGAAAATCGCTATTTGGAGAAGACAATTGTTATTCAGAAAAGACAATCGCTATTTGGAGAAGACAATTGTTATTCAGAAAAGACAATCGCTATTTGGAGAAGACAATCGTTATTTGAAGAAAACAATCGTTATTTGAAGAAAACAATCGTTATTTGAAGAAAACAATCGTTATTCGGAGAAGACAGTCTCTATTCAGAGGAGATTATCAGATAATTCCAAGTATATTTTTAATGTACCAAACCCTGGGATTGTGTTTGAGTTCCCCATCAGAGGGCTATTTCTGAGAAACTGTAAAGGCTCAGCTAATAGTCCGGGAACCTTAAACGAAGCTAACCTGTTAGCTCGTTTATTTTATTTTATTTTCTTCTTGCTTAACAGTTTACTTTATTATTAATATAATTATTAATTAATTATTATTATAATTTGACTATTGAATCATTTAAGTGTTTATTTTGTTTTATTTTATAAACCTTTTGTGCTTGATTGATAAAGACAATAGCAGACATTTCACATCTTATTGTGATCCTTGAGTTTGACGATTTTTATGTAAATGTTATAAATGTTATAAATAAAAGTTTTGCTTTACTGATTGTTATTATTTTTGCACCACCTAAGAGTTGGAGTCAGGTTTAATTTTGATACATTAGTTAGCGAAAAAACTATTATTATGTTATTAATCATTATAATATTAATTCTGCTAAATATATAGACCTTCGTAATCGACTAGGAACAGTGATATGGGGCTTGTGTTCGTGTTCTCCATTAGAGATTACATTTGTGATAATAAATATTGAACACAATGAATTAAGTTAAACTGTTTGATCCACCAGTGACTATTCACAATATCTACCTTTATTAAGTCATTTTTTCTTGATTACTAAACTAACTTTGTATTCACATTATAATAAGAATTATATTTTATGAGATCCGATTTAGATAAATTCATTAGAATAAAAAATAAATATAATTTTTATATTTATTTATATTTTTCTAACTGAGAAGAATTAATATTTTTTTAAAAAAACTTTTGAGAAACGGTAAGATAAGTTTTTTTCTCAGATTTTTGATTTTTCTTACGTTCTTATTTAATTTCTTTTCATCGATTTTAATGTGTAAAAATACCAGCATAATTCATCACAAACATAAAATGACGTAATAAAAATATAATTTTTTATTAAAAGCTTATTTATTTGCTTATAAAACAGAAAATTGTCAAAGTAAATAATAAAAATTAATTTACGGTTTTTGTTTTAAATTTACGTGCCATAGTAAAAAGAAGGCAGATATTTAAAACCTGTGAAAATTGTAAATTATTAACGAATTGTTAATTATTAACGAATATTAATTCAAAATGGCGAAACCCGCGTTTGGATCATCAGTTCCGAAGTAAGATCGTAAAACTGCTAACAATAAATAATAACAGATCAGATTTATAAATAACGGGATTCATCCAAAATTACAATTGCCCAAATCGGCCTCTTCTAATGTAAGCAATCGTTTTCCATTATTTTATAACGATGAATTTGACTCCAGTTTTTATCTTAACCTTTTTCAGTAGTGGAATCGGCGGTAGGTGAAATGAACAGTTTTTAGTTTTAGATTAATCCTAACAATTAGTTGCCTTCGATGTTCAATTGTTCACGATATTGTTTTCAGGAGTGATTACAATTGTAGACGTTTTAATATCGTTTTTAGTTTGCTCTAAAGCAGCTAAAATAATTAGAACAGTAGCAAAGCATTTAAATGTTTCTGACTTTGTGTAATTTTTATTTCAAATCAACATTTAATAAATTATTTTAATAATTTATTCGTAATTGTTTATGATTGGATATTCTGAAATGTTTTTTTAAAGTTTTAACATATTTTTGTTTTTCTCGTTTTCATTTTTGATTTCAATGAAAATAAATTTTTAAGTTCTGTCAATAGAAAATTGCAATTTAATGTGGTAAGTTGATACATTTCAAAACTTTACTATTATTACTATAACTTTTCTTAGTTTTTTTTCATAAGATGAAACCATGTTTCTTTGTAGCCGTGGAATACGAATTATTAATAATAGCTGATTTAAGGAAAATCTCTTGGGAAAAAGTGTGAACACAAGTTGGCGAAGTGTATTTATTTTTCCTTCAAAAGTTATTTGAGAAAACTTAAAGTTAAAATTCACAATGGAACACCAGTCACGGAACATTGCCACGGTTTAATTTGTTTAACATACATTTAATAAATTGGATCCAAACCATAACTTTATAAGTGCTTTTATGGATAATTGACAATTCATTATATCATAAATTATTTCTAAATAACTTTGAAATGATCAATAAAAGATTCATTGAAATTCGATACTGAACTATGAAGCAATCAATCATTGAGATATTCTTCGTTAAGGTCCACTTATTACGTTTTAAAAAAATATAT
This sequence comes from Bipalium vagum, assembly GCA_037834085.1. Classification (NCBI taxonomy): domain Eukaryota; kingdom Metazoa; phylum Platyhelminthes; order Tricladida; family Geoplanidae; genus Bipalium; species Bipalium vagum. Next base: position 3,405 of record JBBMKC010243753.1, read on the forward strand.
TATTGATATAATTGTATTGATATAGTTTTACAACAATTATAGATTGGACCAGGATCATATAATGTGGAATTAAGCCAGTCATCTTCGAAAAATCAATTTTCCTCAGATTTATGGAAAGTGCAGTATAATCTGGAACAAATGAAGAAAATTCCACATTTTATGATAAAAGATAAAAAGATTGCAGAAAATGAAATGGTTATTTAATTTGAAATATAAAACAAATTAATAATAATAATAATAAAAAAAAAAAAAAAATAATAATAATAATAATCATAATTCACAAAAAGTTTCTTTAAGAAAGGAATAAGTAAAGAATAAGTAAATTTCTTTGACAAAAATATTTTTAATGAATTATAAATTATTATGTTTGATAAAAATGATATTACTGATAAAGAAAGCAGGTCAATGTGGATTCCAACGGACTACATAAATTGTTTGTGAAATGAATTAAGTGATTTCAGAAACTGATTAATTCATATGAGTAATGGTATAGTATATATTATTTACCTTCTTAAAATGAAACAACACATTTAATGAGAATGCACATATCTATCATCCATGTTGTATATTTATATATTCACATAAAAATGAAACATTAAAATACAATTAAATTTTGAAAAATTCATCTTATAATAAACTCATTATTAACCAAGGGAATAGTAATGTTACTAAATTTAATAAAACCAGGTTAGTATGGCTATACTAATAATATAAATTTTTTAGAAATGCCGAGTAGGGCCAGGATCATACAATATTGAAAAGTCAATGGACAGATTATCGAAATCCAACCCTTCCACTACGGTTTTGCAGTCTAAGGCCCCACGATTTAAAACTGTTATCCAAGTCAGTTAATTATTCTATTTTTATTTGTATATTTATTTTTAAATTGCCACCCGTTTCGAAATCCATTAAATCGATCAATTATTATTATTATTATTATTATTTTTATTATTATTTATTTATTTATTTATTTATTTATTTATTTATTATTATTATAAAATTAAATTTTGATAAAAGATTAAGATTTGTATTTCAAAACTATTAAAAGTCATTTAAAACAATTTAATCTCCATTACAGAAACAAATATCTATTTGCAAAATTGATTTTTAATATAATGATTATTTGTAATGATCAATTAAATAAGTATTTAGATTGACTTTGAACTTAGAAATTTTTTTTCTCAACATTTAAAGAATAAGCAATGGAAGTAGAAAAGTGCCAAATACAAAAATCTCACAGGAGACATTTTCAAGGAAAAAATTATATTATTATTCTTGAATGTATGAACAGCGTCAGTATAATTACCACGAAGATTATCAAGAAATGGACGTTAGTGGTCCCTCTTGAATAGATCCATTGGGAATTTATAATTGTTGATGTATTATATTTCAGGTCACATTCTTCAGTCAACTTTTTCCAATAATGTAACGGCAGACTTTCGATTTCTTAAAATAATTATCAATTAATCAGTATTATTAATTTAATGAAAATGTTATTGTTTCATTTTACTTTCTCGATCTTGTTTAACCACTTTGGTTTTTTAAGGAAACATCAGTTTATTTTATAAATAATAAAATATCTGTACTGATTTTTGACTTTATTTTTAGATACCATATCACATGGCTTACAATTTTTAATTTATTCTATATTTTTTCAAATAATTATTTTGATTTTCCTTTCACTTATTATTTTAGGATTGTTTTCCTGGTCCCTCTACATATGGAATTCCTCAACAGACCATCGATGATGCTAACAATCGTAGGAAATATGCCAGTTCCGTAGGACTTTTGGATCGCGGAGGAAAATCTGATAGACTACCTTCACCTCCAGTTTGCTAAATTGCTTTTGATAATATGTTTATAATTTATTTTCTCAGTCATTTCATATTGGTCCTGGAATATATAATTTTGAGTCCCCTGTCGATCAAGTATTAAAACATCAAGTGGGTAAGAGAGGGTACTACGATTGTAACAGTATTCTTAGACCGTTACCAATCAAAACTGGACATTATGCTGTTTTGGTAAATGTTGTATTATTGTCATTATATTATTATTTTAGTTATAAAAAAGCAATAATAATAATTATAATAATAATAATAATAATAATAATAATATGTTGCTAACTATAGCTGATTGTTTGACATTGACTTAATATTTTACTATTCAGTTTTTTGTGTTGGTAATTTACATATTTCTCATGTTTAAAATAATATTTGTAAGCTGTAAAATATTAATCAATTGTTTGAAACAGAGTTTATTGATCACAGTAGAAATAAACTGTAATTAACTGGACAAAATGAAGTAAAAATGTAAAGAAAAACTACACACAAGTAACTGGCAAAACTACAGAAATTGCAATTGGAATTGGAACTTCTTAATCACTCTCTATACTCATCAGTCATACTTCCCACTGACTACCATTTTCTCCACCATTTGGATAAGTTGGTAAGGAAAAAAATCAATTTCGAAAATAATGTAAAATTGACCTTCCAGGAATTGATTGACTCTGTCCGCCAAAGTTTTATGATTGGCCTGAACAAACTGCCGCTTAAATGAAAATGAAAAAATGGATACATACTTTGATTAATAACATAATTCCTTTTATTTGTACATTATCAGTAAACGAAGTATTTCATTTTACAAATTTCCTATTTGACAACTTGACAATTTTAATTTGTCACTAGTTTTAATATTCCTTATTTATTATGTATTACTATTACAAAATATTATTATTCTTTTCGTTATTATGGACATTTACTGAACTAATTTAGACAGGATATGATTTGGGTCCGGGTCAGTACAATTTTACCAATGAAATTGATCGGTTTCAAGATAAGTACCACAGTTTCAAAGGAAAGTTTTTGAGAGAAAAACAATATCCTGAAAAGCCCCACCAAAGAGTGTTTTGGTCTGATCCAGGAAATACTCCCGTGGATAAAGAGGTCGGTGATGTTATTGGTCAATTTGCGATTAAAACTGAATTTTCCCGTTAATATTCGCTTTCACATTGAAATAATTATTTAATTTCTTAAAAACATAATGATTTTTTATTATCTTTCTTAAATAACAATTTTTAACTGGAACACTTATCATCAAAAGTTAGCTTCTTGAATTAGAATGGGTTTCTAATTTCAGCATAAGCATAATTAAAAAAAGTATCGTGAGGTTTTTTTTACTGGAGCATGGTTTTCATTATAATAGGGTGTGACATATTTTTGTTAATTTATTATTTTATGTTTCTATTTTACGTTATCATATTTATCAAATATCAGATACATTTATTTGAAGGATCTTTTTAAGATCCATAAAAGTCAAGTAAAGTTCTTATGATGTCATTTCATTTTATTCAAATTTGACAGCTCTAAAATACAGAGCAAAGTTAATCAAAACACCATTTCAAAAATCTATTACTATTTCATTTTAATAGAGTTCAGAACAGTCCAGAAATATTTTTTGGAAAAATATTTTTGTCTAGACTGTTGAAAAATATTGGTAAAATTTGAAAATGACACATTAAATCTTCGAGATACTTCACATACCAATCATCTATTAAATTTTGATAAAGACTACTTGATTGCACTCCTCAAAAAAGATGACAATCAAAGAAACAGAGATTTGTCTGTGTTAGTTGAAAATTAATCGGAGATGTCGGGATTCGAATCTAGGGCTTTTCACTTGCGTATAGACTGCTCTGAACAGTCTTCTGCCTGCTAAATTTAAATGAATATATTTAAAACTGATTGTTTCTGTATCAAATGTGCTAAACAAAAAAGAATTTAAGGAAGATATTTAAAACTTGCAGCAGGACAGGTCTCGTAGACTGGGAAATGATTCAGAAAATCCAACTAATTCAAGCTTTCTAACATAATTAAAGGCATTACTTTTGAGAAGGAGGAGAGCCTTTAAAGAGGATAACAAATTTATTAGTGATTTCTGGAATAAAAGTGGAGAGGGACCTAATTAATAATGGAAATTCATTGATTTTTAATTATTATTTTTAAATGATTTTCCTTATAAATATATATTATTCAAAATAAGTTCGAGTATTATTAGCATAACTCCTACAGACCCTATATATAGAACTATGCATAACATGTTCTAAGTCTTATAAAATTCTTGTTTAGAATAATTTACTCTATGTGCACAAAATTAAAATTTAATAATTTATTATATTTTCATACGTTTTTGTATAATTTCTTTTCCAATATTTATTAAAAAGATATTTTTATCAGTTATCAATAATTCCTCTCTGAAGCGGTTAATCAATATGTTAAAGAGTAAAATCCAACCTTGTTAAATCGACTTTTAAAAAGTTAAATAATCAAAAGTATAAAAATTTAAATTGAGTCAATAATTGAATCAATAAATAAGATTTAAAATAAAATAAAGAATTGAATATTCCATGATGTGATAATTTAATTTGTTGTAAAATGCCAATTTTTATCTAAAAAACTAAAATTATGGACATTAAGCAAATACAATTGCGGTAAAATAATTTTAAAATTTCTTCATCATAAAACTCTCGTTCTAATTAAAATCTTTAAAATTGATCTATTTGAGATTAATTAGGATTACCTTTAAATGATTTTAGTGATTATAATTTTTCAAAAAATCAATTAAACAAAATAATTTGAATTCATCACACAGATAAATTTTTTTTAATTATATATTTATCATAAATAAAATGTTCACAACATGGTGTTCCACATTTCTAAATGCAAAAAATTTGAAAAATTCATGTTTAAAATTAAAGGAAAAAATGATATTTAAAAATATAGAATTTTCAAATTTACTTTATTTCTGTTTTACTTTTTAATATTTTTTAAAAAATTTCCTTTTACAATATCTGTAACTTTTTTAACATATCGATCATTTTATTAATATCAAAATTTAATTTAGGTACTTTTTCTCTGAAATTTTCTTCGTTTAAGACTTAAGATGTGATAAAAATGTAGATTATAAACCTTCTTAGAGATTAATGTTCGAAACTAGGATATTTAAGAAGATGATTAATTTTTTATAAATTATGAAATATACGAAAATATTTTTTTAATTTTATTTATTCTTTATAAAAATATTCTATTAATTTTCTAATTTCGTAATATATTTATTACATTTCTAAATAAACCATCATATTTCTAATATTTTTCTAAAAAATTAAAAATAATTAATTATCAAATGATAAAAACAAAATTAGCTTTTAAATCTTGTTTAATATTCATTTATAAAACAACACGGTAATCAAAAAGTATATATTATTAAAACAAATTACAATTATCATAACTTTAAGTGTAATCCATATGAAAATACAATATTGGTTAAAATAATTTTCTCATAATTTTATATTTTTCTATAAATAAATAATTTATCTTTTTTAGATAAAAATAAATAAAGAATAAAATCAATATTTGATGATAGAGAGGATAACCCGTTAAACAGTTATTTTTTTAATTTCAAAGAATATTGAATATTACAGGATTTATAACCTCATTTCAAATTTTTGTAATCTCATTTTAAATACATATTTTCTCAGCTACATTGTTTAATTACACTAATTAGACTAATTTATTATTAAATTCCTAACAAACTATATTAATAAGGAGCCCATCTATGATGATTAAATGTTTATATGTAATACATTTTCTTTTTATTTTTTGAAATTGATTTATTTTTGAAATTGATTTACAAAAATTTGAAATGAAAATTCCTAATGAAATTGATTATTATTATTATTAGCAATATCTTTTCATTCTTAATCATGTAAAAGAAAATATATTTCGTATTTATATAAAATTAATTTTTGTCAGGACCATCACTTTCATTTGCCGATAAGATTTTCAGCAGTTAAAATCTGTTGAGAAATCGGTTAATCCCACTTAGTTAATATATCATGATAATTGAACACGCTTTGTTTTTTTCATTCAAAAATTATTATAATATTATTTTAATAAAATAAATAAATGTTTTATAAATAAAGAGTAAATAATTCTTAAATAGAAAAACATTTAAAATGTAAAAATTTATTGATTATTGTCAGAACGACCATATATATTTTAAAGAAATATAAGTTTTACATTATTATTTATATTAACCAAACTCGTAAAATATCTGACTTAAAATATGACTCTGTTTTCTTAAAATCAAACGACACGTACATCTTTACTAATCGTATATTACACAAGTATTAATAAAAATATTTACAAAAGTCAGTAACCATCACGTATGAAATATAATTGATTCTTTACAATACTAAAGATAATATCACAAAATAATAACAATAAATGACTATTAAATAAATCCACGTAAGAAGAAAATAAATATTTTTCTGACTTCAGACCGGGTCTCTGGATATTTTGTCCGGGGCTTACGATCAATCGTCATTTACCAAACTTGTTTGGGGCTTGAGTAGAATAATTGATGTAGAGTTTATTAGGAAACAAAAATAAACGTTTCAAGATAAATACTTATTTTGTTTTCCTCTATATATTTCTGATGTAAACGTCACAAATATGTATATGTTTTAAATCATCAATTAAATGAAAAATAACAGTAAAATCATTATTTGTCAATTGATATATGGAAATTGATATTGATTTACTGATTCTGTAAGACTTGATCGAATATAATCATTTAATACCCATTTCTTGGAGTTATCCGTCTTATTAATCCATTTTTCAGCCTTCTATAAAAATAACTCTCTGGAATTTTAATCCTAATATAATTTATTATTGTTATTATTATTATTTACGAAAACCAAACAGTATTTAATTTTATAAAATATGATTTTTTAATTTTTGATAATAAATATAAAATGATATGATTAAGCAAGGTATAATTAATACTTTATCACTTATGTCAATGTTACAGTTATATTTTTTCATGGAACACTAACGAAAATGCAATTTCAATTGAATTATTAAACTGTTCATTTTAGAATCAAGTTAGCCCAATGTCATACAATGTTGTGAAGGTGAAAAAGTCTCCCCAGTCCAAAGTGGCGTTTGGATCATCAGATGTCAGAATGAATAAATTTGCAATGACAAATTTTATGGGTGAATCGGTAAGACTATAATATAACAACAATAATAAATATATAAATAAATAATAAAGTTTTGAAAAACACTCATCAACTCATTTATTTGCAACCAATGAATTGGAAAAGGACATTCACACAGCATTATTTTTTGTATTTTTATCAATCGCTTATTTTGGATATTTATTTTGAATGTTTAATTTAAATGGAAAACTTTCTTTCATGAGTAATGTTAGGTTCAAATAAATTGGAGACACCGGGATTCGAACCCGGGACCTTTCACATGCGCATGGACTGCTCTACC
>JBBMKC010243764.1:0-10741 GCA_037834085.1 Bipalium vagum
AAATAAAATAAAAATAAAAATAAAATATTATTATTTTTTTTTATATTATTTGAAATATTTTAACCTTCATCAAGCAATATTTAAAAAGCACTTCAAAAAATAGCACGGAACTCTATTATTTCCAACAGATTTGTATTAATTTTATTTTAACATATTTATTTTTAGTTAACCTTATTTTATGAAAGCGTTGGCCCAATAAAAGAATATTTATGTTTACTTTCAAAAACTGTGTTAACTTATAATCTTTTTCCCAATGTCTGTTAGTCATGGAGATAAGGAAAAAGTCTATATCGGAACATTTTAAGAGAAAAGTGTCCAAAATTTTGTGAAATACTTTTCTGCCATGGTTTTATCTTTTACAGATTGGATCAATTACCAGCGGAAATTTTTGATTTATCGACTTTCAATTATCATTTTTACACTTCTTTGACGATGAAATACAGGTTCTATTTTATGAAAACTATCATATTTTTTATTGAAATAAGAAAAAAATATTTTAAAAAAATTACCATTAGTTTTCACTTTGATTTAACAATTAATAAATTTTTTGAATGGGCAAATGTTACTTGTTATAAATAATGAAAAAATTAAATATTATTTAAAAAATAATTAATAAAAAATTTTAAAAAATATCCTTCTATATAATTCTATTAAAAGGCAAAGGAATATTTATTATTTTCTACAGGCGGTAATATATATATAAAATGGTTTTTTATTATAAAATTTTATATTTTATGACAACATGAAAAAGCAATAAAAACTTAATTAACTAACAATGGAAAACATAAATAATTTTATGTGATGAACTAAAGAATTATATATAAAACAATTAATATATCAAAATTCAGAATCCTTATCAAAAATAGTCTATTTTTACTTAAACAAAAATTAGTGTGACTTATTCTTTTCAGAAAAAAAATATTACCCCAATTACAAAATGCTCCCTTGCTTTAGTACCTGTGGGCAGACATAAGTGATCTTCCGAAATGCATTCGCACCGGTTGTGAGAGCATCTGTTCACTTTTATTGATGGAGGGTAAAAGTAGTTAAGATCTTGATGTTCGGTCTGAAGGGAAAAATATTTGGACATACAAATCGACAGTGGGCGAATTCTACAAGGTCCCTTGTCTGGAATATTAAATAGTCGTGTGGCATCCATAGCTAATTTGGCTTCCAGATTTGAAAAAACACCTACATTAAGAAGAAAATAATTTTATTATGGAACAGGTTATTAATTATTGACAATTAAATATTTCTTAATATAAAAATATTAAATAAATAATTAGAAAATTATTAATAAAATAATAAAAAATTATTAATATTATTAATTTTACATATTAATTCACCGAACATTCCTAAAGCTAAGATTTAATAAAATAATCAGGAAATACAATTTTTAAGTTTCTTAGAAGTAACCATTTTATTTTGTCTCAATACTTTCGACCCACCTGTTAGTTTCTTTTTTAGTGATGGAGAAATCCTTATTATAAAACAAATCCTGCTTGTCATTATGCAAACTCATATATGTGAGATAGACAGTGACTTTACCGGTGCTATCAAGTGAATTTTGCTATAAGACAAATTGCTATTTTATTTACCGTAATTAATTAAAAACATTTATATTTAAACAGAACAAGCTGATTGGCAGCATCATTATGAAAGATTTTTTGTATGAAAGACTATTAATACAGGGTTTTCCGAAATATTTAATCCTCCTTTTCAAAATAATTAATCATTTTTAAAAAATATTTAATCCATTAATTAAAACGATTAAATGGAATGTTTTTTTTTGAAATATTTACATATTCAATATGACTTTACAGCATCATACTTCAAGCATGCCCATTTCCTTATTTCGTTAGATACATTTTGATATTTACGCATATTTTTTATCATTATATAATCTACCTCAAAAGTCTGTTCGCAACAATAAAAATATAATTTTTCATTATAAAAATCACAAATCATTAAAATTATTAATTTTTTTTACTAATGTAATATCTTTAACTTATCGATCGTTGAATTTAAATATTTAATAATGTATGTTATGTATATAATATATTAGATAAAATGGGAAACAGGAATATTAATATAAGATGTCAAATTATTATCGTTGAGTTGGTGAAGGAAATTAAGAAAAGTGGGCATGAAATCGAGATTTTAAAGCGTGGCATACAAAAAATTATAACAAAGTTTAAAACTTCTGGATTTTATGAGGATAGCATTAGACGACAACCGAAAATAAGTAACGGTTCAGAGCGTGTAATTCGTCGTATATGTTTAAATAACAGAACCATACTCCTAAGTAAAATGTAGTTTTATTTTTAAACAAAGTTTTTCTAAAAATACTTAAATATTTTGAAAAAGAGGACTAAATATTTCGGAAAACCCTGGATGAGCGGATAATAATCAGAAATTATATTTTTTGAACTTCATATTTGATGAGGTAAAACTTCAAGATTTTTTTATTAGACAAATTTTATTATTTCTCAGTGGACCAATGAAATAATGACATAATCTTCACAACACAACCTTTTTCTGCAAATGATTGTGATTGCCTTTCGTTAGATTTGTTCAAATTTAAACTTATACAGTAAAAGTTCTTTTATCAAATTATTAATTGTATTCAATGTACACTTCTAACAATAAAAAGAACCAAAAGGATCGTAAAATTAAATGTTGATTTTCATTTGAGATAATCATTATCTTATAATTTACTGACAATACCACAACCCATAAATCATTCAAAGACCATGTAAACATCTCCTAACCACTTTAACATAATTCATTTTCTCTTGTTATTTTTGGAAAATCTCTTAGAAATCTGAAACTATTATCAAATCTGTGAAATGTATGACAATCTTATTAACATGTTAATTTTAAAGTTATTTAAAGACAGTTCATAATGCTTCAATTATCAATGATAAATGGTCATGAGAAAGTCCTTAAAAGGTCATGTCAATTAGGATTCTTTTAAAATTTTCCGATATTTTAATTTATTACAATTTTTAAAACTGACATTTGCCATAAAAAAAATATTGTGGTATATTTTTGAAATTAAATATCACTTAATTTTGAATAAATATTTCATTAGTTTCAGTGATGGTTTGTCCATTTAGAAACTTCCACTTCAAAGGAACCGGCCATTATTAACAGACCCCATGGATAACTATTTCAAAAGAGGGCACTATCATCGGACCCTTATCATTCCATCAAATGTTATCCAATCTTTTACTTTTTGTTGTGATTTTTAATCGATTTTGATATTTGATCGGAATTCATTTTTGAATTCGGACGTTTCGCAAAATTATTTTAACATTATTTTCCTCATTTAAACCATTTTTGTTTAAATAAAAACAGTTTATTTTTGTTTATTGAAGACAGAAAGACAGATTGCCAATAACTGACTACTATTGTTTTCATTGAGCTCACCAGAACCAACTTTCATCTTTTGTGGACCCTTGATGTCATTTTGTCGAATTAAAACAATTTCCTATGCTGGCTTAACATTGAAAAATATGACGTCATTTCCAAGAAAATAGCAAGCTGGCCTGAACGGTTCTGTTACCAAATCTTATTGAAATTCATATTTCCATGACTAAAAATGCACCTTAACCTGATCAAAAGGTACAAAGGTTTCATTTTGAAGGCCGTTTTGGATCTTTTGCAAGAATAAAAGCTCGGTGAAAAGTTTATTTGGAAAACATAGTGTTTAATATTTCCAAAATGAAATTGAAATTGGATTAAATTTTTTATTAAGATTGACTGTTGTTAAATGTCCCCTCTGGCTGTGAAGCCATATTAAAACCGTTATGAATAATTTATAACGTCGCTCCTCAGCGATACATTTGCACTTTCCAGTCGAAAATCACCAAACGACTCTAACATATTTATTAATTGAATTCTGACATGATTTAAATGTCTCTTTTCATTTAAAATGTTATCTTTATAAACGGCTTCCTCGGAATAATCAACAGACTTTTTCCAGTTTTCAACTGCCTAAAAGCTATTTGTTATTTGATATTTAATTAGTATATTATTATTAGGTTGATGTCTCTATTCCTGGCCCCACACTTAAATAAGTTTATGTTTATTTACAAACAATTTATTATAGGTTTATTTCTATGGAAAGTAATTGAAATGTTAGACATTCTTTCATTTAATTTGTTAAATACTTTATTTGAATATTGTATTTTGTTTAAATGTTTTAATTAATGGATTACTTTTTGTCTGCAATTTTCGAATATTTGCGTAAATTTTAGTCTTCCAGGTAAAAAGGGTTTCCAAAAGAGAATGTAAAATAAATTTAGCATAAAAATAAAAAACTCGAACTTTTCATTAATATTCGATTTCCGAATGGTCATGAAGTTATCGAACGGTTTTGTAAGTACAATTTTAGGAAAAATTGGATTTCATTCGAAATAGTTGCAGCATTTTGTTTTAAATGATTAATTTAATCTCAAAGTAATATTAATTTTTGGCTTTACTTTTGCAACTATATAGTACTTTAAATGAATTTAACGAAAGGGGTCTCAATTAAGATCGCCGCGCTCTTATAAAATGTTCCGCTAATTAAAAAAATCACTGTGTAAGTATGGATACAAAAAAAACTGTATAACATAAGGAGTATTAAATTCATAAATATTTTATCAACCTTCACAAAAGACCTCCAGTGATATCGAAGTTCCACCAAACATTTTAATTCCATCTGACTAAACTTTTTTCTTTTACATAAATAACTCTTAAGATGATACAAAATGTATAAATTGTTTACAGATTACGGGTCTGTAACCACTGGTTTTGTTGTATGGATTTTTCATCTCCGGTCACAAACAATTTGAATTGTCATTCAGCTTATGAGTAATACGAAAGGGCTTGAGCAATTTACATTTTCCTGCTGAAATATCACCTTATTTATATTGGGTAACCTTAGACCTTTTTCTTCAAGAACTACTTTCAGACTATCCCATTGTGTATAGTAGAGTTTTATATTATTTATTTTTGTTATTGCTCGGTATAAGTTTATAATAACTTTTTTCAGTCAGTCCCATAAATCATGGTATTATTTTCTTTAGGTAAATTCCGATTTTTGATCTGTTACTTGAATACCTGGATATTTCATTTTTAATGCCTTTTTGTTTTACATTATATTAAATGATTCAGTTCACATTTTGCAAAAATTCGTCTTAAAATTAACCCATTATTGATTCTATTTAGTAATAATAATAATTTTTGACATTCAGAAACATATAATGGGAATCAAATTTCGACTGGTTCCTCTACCAGTTTACTCTAAACCTTTTCAAGGTCAATAAAATGTTGGTGAAATTTCGATAAAGTAATGTTTTTACTTACGGTGACTGATGGCTTTCGATTTTTTTCCCGTATTTCTCTTTCTGTTGTTAGCTTTTATATTAACAATGAGATTGGTCTCCTTGCGATTTTCAATTAGATTTCTTAAGGATGAAAGACTGGGGCGTGTTGACAAGATAAGCTTTTTTCTCTCTCTTCTTACTGAAATTTTATTGTCATTATCATCATTTAAGCAATTGAATCCCGATTCCGTTTTTATATGAATGTTTTTTGATTTGACATTTTCCATATCAAAAGAAAATATTTTATCATAATTACTGAATTCTTTCCATTTTTGAAAAATAAAATTTATTTCTTCCGGAGCGATTTTTTGTTTATAGACAATCAGAAGAAATTCAGAAAAGGAATTAATTTTTGAATCGGATGTATTGTAGTTTTGTTCAAAAATCTAAATAAAATATAATAATATTAAAAAAAGATATTAAAATAATAATAATACTTTTTATTTTTATTTTTAATTAAATAAATTTCTAACTATTAAAAATAAATTTAGAAAGGCACCTTGTATTTTAGTCCAGAGTATCAAAAATGAAAATCTCATTCATTTTATATTATTATTTTAAAAAAATAATTTCTTGGAAAAAATTGTTTTTTTTAAAATATTTTTTATATATTATTTTCTTTCAGTGGTCCATTAATTAATTTAACGAATATAATAATTATGAAAAAATCCAAATTAAATCGAAAATTATTGAAACAATAGACTATTAATAAAATTTATTTATTTATTATTAAATTTATTTTTATTATTTTTTTTAATTTTTGATTTATTATTTTTATTATTATTATTATTATTATTATTATTATTAAAATATTTAGTCATTTCATTATAAATTCATCAAATTTCAAATTTACTCTGTTAATTGACGCCTTTATTTGTGATGGGTTGCTTAGAGATGTTCGACAGGGCAGAATTCGGGTTGAATGACAGACCAAACTTAATATAATAATCCATTTTTGATGATAAAGCAGCCGAAGTGACGATTTCATATTTACAATTATGTTTTAAAAATTTTGGTCTGGAATAATGGAACCTGCATAATAATAATAATTATTCATTAATTTGTATTCATTTCAAATAATTTTTTTTAATTTAAAAAAAAATTTTTCTTTTATTAATTTTTATGAAATTTTATGATTTTATTCATCTTTTTATTCAGTTTATCCTAAGAAAATGATTTTTATTGTGAACAGGAAAATTTACAGTGAAAATAGAAATTACAAATTTAATATATTTTATGTACATAAATGAAATTAAAAATCATAAAATAATAAAATTATGAATGAACATTTTTTAAGTTAAGAATAGTAACAGTTTCAATATATTATCAAAAAAAAATATTTTTAAACCGATACAAAATTAAATATTCAAAATATTATCGTTCGGAATTATAATTATAAAGTTCATAAAAAAGTTCGTATATTTTATGCGCAGTAATATAAAAATTAATATTTGTAATTAATATCCTGATAATATCATTAAATATTTTAGAATTATTACTCTAATTACAACGGAAAATTACTATTAATAATATTATTTATTTATTATTTAAATATTTCATTTTATGTTTTTAATATTTATTCAATAAAAATAAACTTCTTAATTTTATTTTTTTATTTTTTAAAGAAATTTTTAAAAATTCATATATTAAAGTTTTTAATTTATTAAATTGAAAATATTTGTAATATTTTACTGTCAAGTATTTTTTTAATAGAATATATTTTTTCTATTTAATTAATTACATATTTAAAAAATTATTTAAATAAATTATTCATTAAAAAAGTAAATTATGATATTTTAATTTTTTAATTGAATTTATTTATTAAAATTAATTATTTTAAATTTAAAATTAAAATGTTTCAACCCATTTTATTTGGTAAAAAATTTCGAAAAATCACCAGGGAAAATGCTATATTTAATAAATTTAATTTTTGCAAATATATTGAATTAATGTAATATTTCGAAACAAGTTATTTAATCTTACTTATTAATTTTAATATTGATATCTAAATATTACGAAAACCCAAGGATATAATTTATATATATCCATTATTTTCAATTTTTATCCAATGAAACAACAGCCAATGAGATTTGTTTTTTTAAATAATTTAAATAAATTTTCTAATTATTTTTATTTTTATTAATATCCCATTTTCAATTCGGTTTGAAGCTGGGAAAAAATTATTAATTTTATAAAAATAAATATTAAATACAAAGGCAACATTTTTAAAAAAATCTTAATTTTGTTTTAGATAATCACTAACAAAATTTATTCCAGAATATTACTGGGACATTTTTCGCTATGTATTTAAAATAAAAATAAATGTTGAATTTCATTAAATATTTGATAAAAAAATATTAATTATTTTGATTATTAATTAGGAATAAAGTGCATTAAAATTGTAATAACATTTTTTTGAATAATTTGTTAACTTTTTTTAACCAATTTTGCCGCAATTTTTAAAATAAATTTATAAATATTTACTTTTTAATTTTTTAAACAGAAAATATTTTTTCACGTACAAGTAAAATATAAACCTTATTAAACCTTACAGTCTACTGATAAAGATTTTTTGTCTCTGCCTACCTCAGCCTCACTTGAAGGTTCAGCTTCATAAAATCTTTGATCTTTTCTAAGTCTTCATTTATTATTAATATCCATTAGAATTCAAAATCCCAGGAAAAATAATCTTTCCTAAGGGGTGAATAATGAAGCGAATGATACCCTTGGAAACCTGGAAATTTTTTTTAATTTAATGGAAGTATTTTTAGAAAAAACAGGATCTTTTTTTAATACCGCATTGGTCGAAATACATAAAATATTTATATATATAGCTAAAAATCGACACAACACCGACAATTTTTAAGGTCGATGTTTGTTTTAAATAGATTAAATTATCTTACTTTATTTTATATTATTTTTAGATTTTATCTTATTGTTAAATAATATTCAACTTAAAAATGCGGAAATGTTTTAGGTTGAACGCCAAAGGGACACATGATAATGATCATAACAAATTATTTGACGGGAATAAATTAATTATGTCAATTATTGAACACATGGAAGTTGTCTTAAATAAACTTTTCGTCTCTTACCGTTTGTAAGATAAAAATTAAGCGGAAAATACGAATAATTCTGAAGAGAGGTTTTCGGAAAATCAAAAAAATTTTCGAATGCAAAAAAGCAAAGATGATCCTTTGAATTGACATAAATCCCTATAGATTTATTGTGAAGAAGATTAATGATCATTTGCTGATGCATTCACTTTTTATTCACTTTATTTTAACTTTAAAGATATTGCTTGAGTCATTTTTAATCATTTTGTTGAATTGTATTTATAGACATGAATTATATTAGGGTGATTCATAAGTAATTTTTTTTTGTTTAAGTAGTTCAAAGTAATTTTTTAGTTTATAAAAATTTTGAATATATCGATTTATATATCAATTTGAAACTTAATAAATTTTCTACCATTCGGTTTATTAATTTATACTATTTTTTTTAATTTATACTATATAAATGTAATAGCATCTTTTATTTTAGCTGAAATAAAAATGGAAAAAATAGAAATTTGCACTCTTCTTCGACATTATTGGAACCAGCAATTCAAAACAAGTGAAGCTGTCAGAAAAATATGCAAAGGTGAAGGTGTGGTCTCCATCTGTAAAAATTAAAAGGCAGGATTTGCAGAAACCTTTTGGCAAACCGAAATTTAATGTTAGACATTTTAGGGTGGAAATTGCTTTATTCCTGCCTATTTTGAATATATATTGTAAGAATATGCAATTAAATGAATAAGTTGTGGCAAAATCATAAATGCGACCACCCCCTAACCTCAACATTGTTACTGCTATACCTTAAACTGAAACAGTAACTTTCGCTTAAATATCGATAACTCTTCACTTTATAATGTTGTATTCGTTTACTACTATAGCTACACAAATGTAACTCTTTTGAATCAAAACTCCCACAGTCATACTTTATTCGCACTCCAATTGGATCAAAACAAACACAGTAAAACTTTATTATAAATTCAATCATCATACAACAAAATCTTAAATAATACTTAATCAAAAAAAAGTCCATATCATAAAATCGGTCAAACGTCCGCACAAAATAATATGAAAAAATATGAAAGCGAATGAAATAGTTAAAAGCAAAAAAAATATGAAAATTAACATCAAAATTTTATTTGAATTATTATTAAAACCTGAATAACGAATAGTTAAAAAAAATCAATAATACTATCACCCGGAGAGACAAGGTGATAATTGTATAATCCTGTGACATATTCATTTGAATATAAACGAGAATAATTAAGAACAATCTTCTTGAACTTCTCTGCAATAATAACGAATAGTTTTCCAAAATTTTCAAAAATATTTTAAAGTCTTGGGCGGATTTCGGAGAACAGCCGTCTTTTTAAATGGTCGTAGATATTGGTCTACGATCACCAATACCGACATTTTGAGACGGCTATTTCCTTCAAACACCTATAAATTCTAACTTTATCTCCTCACCAAGATAAAGTTAGATAACAATAAAAATAATTTATTACCCCGACGACGGGATAAATTCTTTTATCTAAAATTAAATCATCCTTATTTATCAAAATTTTGACCACGAGATCTTGATATATTACTTTTAGTATTTTTTTTAATTTTGTTTTCTTTATTTAATACAGGATTATGCAGAAATATATAGAAAATTATTCAGAAATATATAGGAAAAATATATATTTCATAACAAATACGCGAGTGAAAATGTACTTATAAAACAATAAAACATTACGGGACGAAATTCTTGTCTCGTCGTGGCTTTATGTTGCGAAAATAACCCTTAAATCGATATCGTCATGCATGAGTCTTTGGGTAATCAATTCTTTTAAATGGTCCTGATCTATAATGGTTCTCATAAAGGATGATATTTGCGACTTAAAGCTGCTGAAAAATCTTCGATCGGGTTTAATTAAGGCGAGTATAGTGGCAAAAACTTCTGGTTTGGTGTAAGTTTCATCTCAGTAAACCAGATTAAAATTTTCAATGTACTCCATGTCCCTTGCATAAAGCTGTCTAGCCTCAATGTTTTTAATATTATTTCTCTCTTCGGGACTCTAACTAATCGCTTTGTGGAGACTACGTCCAAGCCCTGCAGCAGAATCAAAACAATCAAAACCAAGTGAATCAATCCGTCCAAACCCTACGGCAGAATCAAAGCAAGCAAAGCCAAGCGGATCAAGTGGATCAACCAATACCGATCCAAACCCTAAATCAGCCGATATCGATTTATGACTCTCAAACTTTCATTTGTAACTTAAAAACTTTCTTATAACTGTTATAATTATCATTTGTGATTTGAAACTTTAT
>JBBMKC010243774.1:0-10740 GCA_037834085.1 Bipalium vagum
ATTTATTCAAAATTTCTATCGCAAGGTAAAACCAAGAAATTAAAAAAAGGTGGTTATAAAAAAAATAAGTTGAATGATTTACAGATTGATCGCATAAAAGAAATGATCTCGGAAAATTGTTCAATAACATTAAAAGAAATCAAAGCCAAAGTTAAAGAAGAATTTGATATTGAAACCTCATCTATCTACCCACGAATATTTTTGTAAAAATATTCCTTTTTTTTAATTAATTTAACTATGTTGAATTACAAATATTCAAATGAATTACAAGCAATTGATGAGAAGCGTTACTAGTGAAGAAGAAGCGGTTCGGTTTTTCCAAAGATACTGAATTCTTCCTTCTAGGATGCTATGTGTTAATGGTCATCAAATGAAGCCTTAAATTCAAAAATAAGGTACAAAGTGGAACTTTTAGAAGTTTTTTAGACTCATACTTGGCTGAATACATGTGGAGAACTCGTCTAAACGGTCAGGATCCGTTTGAAACTATCTTACAGGATATTATCGCTTTTAGTATTAAATAAATTCGTCGGTATATATTTTTTCTATTTGTGTGTGTGCCATTAGGATATGACGTAATAATTTTTTTAGTATTAAAATTACTATAAAAGTTTACATAATTACATAATACTCTTTTGTGGGTAGATATTAGACAAGTTCCAAAAAATTTTCCGTGTATACGTTCATGATGCCTTAACAGAACGGATATGCCAGAAATTATTTGCAAAATTCAGTTCTGGAAATTTTAGCATGAACGATGCGTCCCGCTCCGATTGCTCCACAGAGATTGAATCAGATAGTATTAAAGCTATTATTGATGATAATTCAACCCAGGCGGTTCGGGAAATAGCTACGAGACTCAAAATATCACATAAATCTGTCAACAAACATTTAAATAAAATTGGTTACGTTTCTCGAATTATTGTATGGGTACCTCATAAACTCACTGAGGCCAATTTGAAAGAAAGACACCCATTTATGCAAAATGGTTATTGGTGATGAAAAATGGGTTTCTGACAACAATCTAGTGCTTAAGAGATCATGAGAACTCAGTTCAGAACCACAAAAACAACACCAAGAGCAGGATTACGTCCGAAAAAGATAATGAATTCAGTTTGGTGAAATTATAAAGTTGTCATCTTCTATGATGTGTTACCATCTGGCCCAACGGTTGATTCAAATGTTTAATACTCTCAATTAATTAAATTGAACAAAGCAATTTACGAAAAGCGTCCAGAGTTTGCTTCTAAGTTGTCTTCTAATTTTATAAATTGTGTTATTGCCTAACACAAGACCTATATAATCTGACGTTTGTATTAAAATGTTTTATTTCATAAAATATATAAATTAAATACAGTCAAACCCCGTTATAAGGGACAGGTTCGTACTGCGTGAAAATGTCCCTTATAACATTTTCAGTCACATTTAGATTTTTCGATGAAAGTTGGTTAATAGATAACTGTAGATATTTTTCAAACTCTTTATATTTTGGGTTCCTGGCTCTTTTAGTGAAATCAATTTGATCTGAATTTTTTGTTGGCTCACTTTTAGAAAACTTTAAAACATTTTTATAATTGACTGCTTTATCAAAAATATTTGAAAAATGTTTTCCTACCTCTTTTAAATTTGCTTTCTTGTGCTGTTGTAGATGTTGAAGAATTTTAGATTTTTCTTGGTTATTTAATGTTTTACTATTGTTTTACTATTAATAATGTTTAATATTGTTTTACTATTACTAATGTTTTACTATTAAACAATTTTGAACAAAAATGAAGATTTCATAAATTTATTGCCATTCATAACGGGGCAGTACGATGTTTTCCATATAAAAATTGGTCCCTAAAAATTTGGCATTAAAAGGTCCCTTATAACGAGGTTTGACTGTATTACTTTGAAATTTTTTCTATTAAAATATCTGTGGGTTTGTAAGTTATAAGAAAAGATGTTTTTTAATAATTTATTAAAGAATCTTAATAATCAAATAATGAGATTTTATTGTCATTATAAATTTTAGAAAATACCTTAAAATGTTAACATTATTAATTTATTAAATTATTTTTTAAGTAATTAAATTGTATAATACATTAATTTAAATTCTATAATCTACAATACATATAATAATATTTAAAACAAAATACTGTTAATTAAATTTTTGAATACTTACCATTTTTACAAATTATAATATTAATAAACCTCTACAATATAAATATATATATAATATTTTCTATATATTTTGAATATTTTTCTATATATTTCTGCATAACTCTGTAAATAGAATTTAAAAATCAAAAATTTCCATGACCTGGTGAGCCTTATTACAGCTTACTTAACTCAAATATTTTATTACATATAATGTGTAGATAAATTCTTTTGGAGTATTTATAAAAAATATTATTAACTTTCAAACATAAAATTTTATTATTGAAATTTTTCTAAAAATTTTTTTTGAAAAATAAATCACAAAATTAATCAATTTTCATCAAAATTTCAATTAAAAACAATTATTAATAATCAAAATAATCATTGATGAATAGTTGTTGTGACTCTGGCTTGTCAGGACAATAACAATTAATAACAAAAACCACATTGTTATTACAATAGTAGCTAAATGTTACGAATTCTGGTGAGTTCACAATAAAAAAGAAAAGGTCCCACTTTATTATGGACTATTTTTTTTCATAAATTGTAATTTTATTCTAAAAATTTAATTATCTAATTAAAATTGTAACAGTACCGATGTCTTTGAGGAAGATTGATTGTATATATATAATTATTATATCACAATAATGAGGGAAAAACTTTTGTATTTGAGTATTAAAAATAAATTTTAAAAACCAAAAAATAATATTCAGATAAAATAATGTAAAAAATAATACCATCAACATTCAGGAAATAATGCGATATCGTTTCTTATTATTGGAAAATGCACTTCACTGATACATTAAAAAAAAATTTTTTAAAATATTTTTTATTGTAATTTATTACCATAGATTTTATTATTTCTTACAATATGGTATAGAATATCATACTATTATAGTATCTGCGGATCTTAGCAAATATCTTTCGTATATTATTTATTAAGAAAATATATTCCTATTAATGTTTGATAAATTCAAGTTGGATTAAATTATAAAATTTAAGTACTTAGGATGAGTTCAAAGGTAAAATTAAAGCCTTTACTCGCTGCAGATGAAATACGTAAGGCCATGGTGCGTAATTAAATTTTAATTAGTAATTTTAAGATCTTCTAAAAAAGGTAACAATCAACAAAATATTGCATTCCAAAATAAATAAACTATCAATTGCATGTAAGGTTATAGTGTAAATGAACGACCTAAAAAAAAGTGATTTGTGTCTATTCTTCACTTAATTTCTTCGACTTCAAAATTTTTTTATGACTTTATGATCTTTGTTATTTACATCTAAAATCTTCGGTTGAAATTATTATGGAAAAGTTCTTTCAGATAAAGAACGTTTGCTATAAACCGTAACAAAATCATTTTAGGATTGAGTATAAGTATCATAATGGTAAGTAATAATTCTATTAAAAAACTGTATTTATCAAAATACAGTACCTTACCTTCAGATGTCCTTAACTGGCTTTCAGGAAACTGTAGGAGTCTTCTTTAGTATTTGGTATTGCGTCCTTGAAGGCAAAGAAAGCACAACGGATATCTTCAATATAATAAATATTATATAATATTTAACATTGTCCTTTCTTTCAAAGACGTTGACATTAATTGGAATAATCTTACTGTAGTTCAGAAGCCTAAAGAATTAGACCATTAAAGTCGCTTGAATTATTGTAATTAGTTGTTAGAAAGATCAATTGTGGATCCTCATTTTTGGAAAAAAATCATTATGACTGATGATAGTCATTTTCACTTGAGTGAAGTTGTTTTTAATAAACAAAATTGTCTAATTTAGGCAACAAAGCCTTCCCTATGTTTTGAAGGAAGAGGCATTACTTTTGCCAAAGATTACTGTATGGTGTGGAATATGGGCAAGAGGTGTAATTAGTCCATACTTTTCCGAAAATGCTGCAGGTAAAATAGTTACAGTAACGAGAGAGAGATATCGACACATGATAGAAACATTCCTTAAGCCTTATCTGAATGACTTTAATGTGGAGAATATTTACTTTCAGCAAGATGGTGCCACATCCCATACAAATAGGAAAATAATTGAATTATTACACGAAACTTTTCCATCTGGCGTTTAACGTTTCGGTGATGTTGATTGGCCTTTCAGATCTCCCGATTTGACGGCTCCAGACTATTTCTTATGGGGATATCTAAAAGATAAAGCTTATATTAATCAACCAAACAGTATTACACAACTCAAAGACAACATTTTGAAAAAAATCGTTATGATATAAATCGTTTCTCAAAGCGTTCAAGTAATAGCTTATTGTCCTTTCTAAGAAAGTAGGTCCTATAATTCCAGAAGAAGTAATACCATCCCAAACAGTGATGCCTAATTTGTTTAATTGACTCTGAATAGCTATATGGGGTTTTATTGAACTCCGATAAGCAGAATTTTGGTGATTCAGGCATCCTCTAAGCTTAAATTGACGTCAAAAATTGTTATTATAGAAAACCCCTTTATAATGAGGTTACTCTTACAATGGGGCTTGATTGGTTTCATAATCCTCATTGCGGTCCTTTTCCAAAATTTGGAGATGCCTTTGGGCGAATCGAACATAGTCATGTGAGATCCTGATTTTCATTGGAAAACAATTCAAATTTTAAATTAGTTATAATTTCAAATTCTGACGTGCTAAAGCAAAGTTGATATAATTTGTAAAATCAGTGTTAGTAGAAAAATATGATAAGAAATAACAGTTGTTTTTGTTGACCATTACAATTAGCACAAAGGCCAACTTATACTTAGAACCCTAATAAAAAATCTGATTATTTAATACATATATGAGTGAAAGGATTTATAAGATATTGAACTTTAGGCAGATATCTTGGGAATATAGTTTACACACTATATTTTACATTTTTAAGTCAAGCGACCTTTACTGTAATTGGACTCTGACAGTGAGCATTATTTAGAAAGATTATTTTATTTTTCAGTTTGAAAGATAATTAAAATAAGTTCTTCTATCATAAAGCCATACCTGAAGCCTTGTTTAACATTGTTTAAATCTCTGACACAAGTAAATTCTCCACAAGTTGCAGTGGAAGGCATCTCTGAACAAGGATCCCGTTCTATTTCACACAATTCTCCTTTAAAAGCAGGTGGACATTTACACTTGATTTTGTTCTGTGGAACACCATTAACATCAACATCTCTTGAACATTCACCACCATTCTTACATATATTGACTGTTTTGCAAAACATAGCGTCATAATCCTCAACGCATGAATCAAAAAAGAATTCATATTTATAAAACATTCGACAATTGCACTGACCATCCATGGCTACCATGTACTGAATTCCAATCAACTGTAACAGCGTCTTGAGATCAATTATTATTATTTTTGAAAAAACCAAAGTGGACAACTTTTTGTTTCTTGGTATTTCGCTGTGCCATTTCATAAATTCATTTAATACATTTTCTACAGTTTTCGTCTTTCCTAACGGTACTTGACCTATGATATAATGGTTCAAATTATCTTTCATTACATTCTGACATGTTCCTGTACTGTTTCCCATGGTTTTGCATTTTTCTTTTTTAACTTCACAGGCATCTGGACAATTTAACAAGGCATCTATATTCCTTAGGCATAGACCAAATCTGAAAGTAAGCTTTTTTTAATTATGAATATTACAAAAAAATTTAAGTCAATTTAATAAATTAATCTTTTCTCAAGATTTTAACGGTATCAAATTTGAAAATTCATTTAATAAGAAATAAATGACAAAATAAATATGTTGGGTTTACCCAAAGTCATATCACGAGATGTAAATAATAATTGCCCCAAAAGAGTCCGAAAAACCCATAAAAATGATAATATGGAAAAAAATTAATCTTTATAATCATAATAAGATTAATAATAAAAGGTTGGTGCAAAAATAATGGCCGATTTTTAGCAAATATTTTAACATTTAATTAGTTCAGTCCAAAAAAACTTTATTTATCAAAATATAATCCTTTCGATTCAAGACACTTCTCCCAACGTGGAATAAAGATAATAACAATGATAAAAATTTATGGGAATTGGAAGATTTTTTCTTACATTTTCCATATTTATTTATTTTTCACCGGTTTGTGGAAGTGCTAAACAAATAAAATAAAACAAGTCAAAATTAAAATCTAAACTGGAAAAATAGAATCCAATTTAAGAAATTTTTGATTCAGTTCATATTTTTATAACCAACACCTGTTTTCAATTTTCGTATAAAGAAAAAAGTTTTGCCAGAACAAATTGCCACTGGCGAGCAGCTAAAATATCGCTGTATTACAAGGAAAAGCTATTTTCTTATTCTTTTGTTATAAAAGAAGAATATTTTTTATAAAAGAACATTTTTATTTTCATAAAAGAAATATATTTACAATATTGGAAGGCTTTTCTTTTTTCTCAGGTATATATTTATGTTTGCCATTCTGCATCATGATTGCGTTCAGATTCCCTAGAATAGGGCCATTCTCGGCTAATCAGAGGGCTCAACTAACGGTACGGTTATCTAAAATTGGTCTTGATTGGTAAGATTGTTTGTTTTGTTTTAATTTCTTCTATCTTATTGTTTTGAATAGATTTGATTTATTTATTGATTTTTATAATTATTAACTTTAAGCATTAACTAACTATTGATAATTTGTTTATTTTTATTGGCGATTTGAAAATAATTATTTTCATTATTGTTATTAGTGTTTGTGTTTAATTGACAATTTGGTGATTGGTATCATTGTTATTTAAGTATGTGTGACATTGTATTGTGAGATAAAAAATTATTGTTTTACTGATCTTTGTTGATTACACCAACTTTTATTGAGAGGAGTCAAGCTGTAACTACCAATTATTTAATAAATATAATGTTACACTTTAAATAAAGGACAGCTCAGTATATTCTAAATTAAAATTGATAATAAATAATTATACTTATTTTATTCAATAGAAGAAACTTAAAAATAAAAATAATGTATTTTAGTTTTTAGATAGTTCGTTAACATCTCATTTAAATAGTATTAGAAGAATAGTAGAAGAATTAAAATTATGTTAAATTTCTTTCAAAATCTTTATTTCACATAAAATTAATAATTACATTATTTAGTTTATGAAGATGAAATTGGAAACTTTAAGAAGTCAAAAGATTTAAAATATTTTATTAATCAAAATATATTGAATTCCCGTTAAAACATTTTTCAGATACAAATTGATTGATTCCACTCTAATAAGAATCGGACTGAATATGTATTTAATCATAAATAATGAAAATATCAATATGATTTAATACAAGCAATAATAATTAATTAATTAATGAAGCAATTAAGCAAAAAAAATCTCATTTGTTTTTGTATTAAGAAGAATTTTGAATTAAATTATCATCTTAAAATATAATTAAAACATTAAATTTTCTTGATAATATAATAGATACACTTGAGGAAAAATATTTTCAATTTTCTAAAATAAAATTTGATTTTTAACTAATTATCAACAATTCTATTTCAATTTTTTAATTAAATTTTTTAATTAGGTAGCAAAATATTCAAATCGATATCAATTAAAAATTAATTTTATTCAAGAACATATATAATATATATGCAAGAGAATATATATAGAAAAAAATATTTTTTATTCAAGAAAATATATGCCCTTTTAAAAGTTTAAATAAAAATAAAATTTTCTTTCCCTAATAAACTATTTCTGAGAGAAATATTAATTCTATTATCAAAATTATTGAAAATTTATTTTGATTCAATGTTATCGTGATAAAATTAAAAACTTTGTCATCAAAATGAAACAATATTATGGTGAGTCATAAGTATTTTTGTTTTTATATGAAATAATGAAGAACGAAGTGAAGTAAATTTTTTATTAAGTCTCTAAATAAAGACCATTGAACTTAAAGATGTTAAACCAATCTTTTCAGCCGCTGTACCTGCACTGAAATCTTGTTTTCAATAATGTCCGAGTGTCTTAATTTCAATTTTTCCATATTTAATAGAACTAAAACAAAATATATAATAAAATATTATTTTACATCAGTTAATTTAACTACATATAGAATATTTAATTACCTTTGAAATGATATATAATTAAATTAATGTAGATGTTTTAACTATACTATAATATAATACTTTGGAATAGTTAAACGGGAAATCGAAATTACAACATGAATCACCATAATATAAACTAAGCTCAAAATTAAATCTCATTAAAAATTAAATATACCTTCATTTGTTATTTGTTCTTTTATATTTTTTATAATGTAATAATACAGCGTGTTTATTATGTATGTTAACATACTTTCATTTTAAATATTTTAACAAACAATAAAGACATAAAGTAGGTAATACTTTTTTATTTGAATAACACATATTTAAAAACAAATACAATATGTAATTATATAATTTGACGCCCGTTGATAGCTAGGCAATGGCTTAATCGAGACAGTACATTTAGACATGCTCGCTGGCACATTCCAGTATCTACTTCATTACAAACATGACTGATTTTATCCTTGAGCTCAGCGATTGTATGAGGTCTGTCTCTGTACACATTTTGTTTTAGATATCTCCACAAGAAGTCTGGCGGAGTTAGATGGGGCGAACGAGGAGGCCACTCAATTGATCCAACTATTTAGTAACTTTTTGTCTAGACAGTTCCTGACTTTTTGCGAATAGTGCGCAGGTGCCCCATCGTGTTGTAAGTACCTATGACATCTTGTTATTCTAGACCATAAAAACTTTTCCAGCATCTCCAGGTATGACTCACCAGTTACCGTATCTTCGAAGAAGTATGGCCCAATGATACAGGAACTGTTATTTTAGGGTTAGAGTAAGCCCAATACCAGCAATTATGGCGGTTAACAACTCCATTGAGCATGAACTTACTCTCGTCTGACCATATTATCTTGTTGACCAAAGAAGAGTCATTTTGGAATTGTACCAACATTGTCTGACAAAATTCTATTCTTCGATCAAAGTCGTCATCGCTGATCTCAATTACGGTTGACGGATTAAATGACAGTCATGTCAAGTTCCCTAGCACCCTGCCGAACTGACAAATTGCTAGATTCTTCAACCAATTTTTTCAGTCTGTGAATTTTTTTCGTTGTTAATGCGAAACGAGGTCATGAACACTTCCAGTCTTCTTAAACTTTTCCACTATTTTTTTAATTATTTGTCTACTTGGGGGTGGAGTGATAAACTTCTTTTTCCAATGCCTAATTACTTCTTCAAAATTATCAAATTTGGAGTTCCATACAACAATTTGAATTCTTTCTTCCATCGAAAAACGCAAAGACATTTTATTTTAAAATTAACTAAATGGATTATTAAACTTTTAATCCATATAAAAAAATTAGTAATACCTTTATTTTTTAACTTGTAATTTAAAAATAAAGTATGTTAACATACATAATAAACACCTTGTATATATATAGTCGTAGAGATAATTATTGCAGTATATATAAAATAGTAAAAATTATACTTCTTATCTTCAATTTTTAACAGGGTTTACAGCTGTTAAAAACGTAATAGAAAAATCTGTACAACATGAGGATGTAAAAGTAATATCAAATACTTACAGCGAAAAGGAAAAATATTTTAAAATTGGGTCACCAACGTCTGTAGTATTGCAAGCTAGTATCATTTATCAGTTTAAATATAATAGATGCAATAGTCTATAATTATTAGCGGCTTTCTAATACCGTTTAGATTTAAAATAAATCTGATACTTTTTAAATTTCATTCATTCATATCTTTTCTAAATTACTATTACGATTAAAATTATTTTCTACTGGATATAAATGTGCTACAGCTGACTAAACGAAATTATTATCTGTATTTTTAATATTTACAATATAAGATGATTTAAATGGTAATTTTATAATATCATGACAATGCACCATCGCTCACAGAAATAATTATCCAGGAATTTTTGATTCTCAGTTTCCTTATTCACCAGATATGGCTCCCTGAGATTTTATTCTATTTTATCTGATATTCTATTTTACTCTAGTTGGCATTGTATGGATAAAATTTTCCTTCAATTTAAAGCATGAAAGAGAAATCGCTGACTGCATGGACACGTATACCAGAAATCGAGTTCTAGAAATGTTTTGAAAGCTGGAAAAAAGATGAAATAAATATACTGTATAAGAAAGAGACTACTTTGAAAGAGACCAAATAGATTTTAATGAATAAATGTATATATTGTGTTTGAACTAATAATTCACCTTACTTTTTGTCCACCCTAGTATATGACTTATGTTTTTAAACCTATTTAAATAGTTTTAATATATTTATTCCATCTAAATCCTGGATATGCTTTTGCTTCCATTTACTTAAAAAAATAAATTTATAAAATGGATTATTTCATTTCCATTTACTATTTTAGTTGGTTTTGAATAATATATAAAATCATCATATTTATCATTTATTTTATACTTAAAAACTAAGATTATTTGAATTTTATATTTTTAAAATTAATCCATTTTTAAATTTTAAAAAATTTTCTGTTTCATAATTATAGTTTTTTACATAAATCTGTGGAGACTACGACCAAACAAGACTCCAAAAACACAATCAGCACCCAATTCGTGAACTTATCGATAAACTTTTTG
>JBBMKC010243785.1:0-10740 GCA_037834085.1 Bipalium vagum
TGTTATTATTATTATTATTATTTTTATTATTGTTATTATTATTATTATTATTGTAATTATTATTGTTATTATTATTATCATTATTATTATTATTGTAATTATTATTATTACCATTATTATTATTATTATTATTATTATTATTATTATTATTATTATTATTATTATTGTTATTATACTTATAAAAAAAATATTAAACAGTAAAATTTAAATAAATTATAACCAATGATTTAATTTTAAAATGAAATTAAAAAAATAATCGAGTATTTTAAATGTAACCCCTATAGACCCCATGTGCAGAATTATTCACACAATGCTTTAGGAATTATTAAAACGGCAATTTCTTTTGCACCAACCTAACATAACATTCGCTTGGCAAATAATTCTAATGATCTCTTAGATTTTCTCAGACATTAATATTTTGTTTAACGTACCCCGGCTTAGTACAACTTGAAAAGCAAAGAAATAATAATAACTCGTAACAATAATATTATTATATATTTTTATTATTATTTACAAGCATTTTTACAATTCTTTTCAGGATCGAACCTTCCTTTCAAAGATTCAATTTAAATATCCCCAATTACCAATCTTTTTCATTATAAATCATATTGACGTCCAATATGACATATTGGTACGCGATCGGTACATCCGGTTCGGAAATACTCCAGACAAGCCGACGGCGGGGATATGCGAAAGCGAGTCCGATCAAACATCAAATGATGAGGCGCTCAGCGAAAAGTTTCCTTATAATGAAGAAAGTATTATCAAACAACAAAATAGTCTAATAGAAAAATCAAAAAAACAGATAACCAAAGTGGGTTTTGCGCTTGGAAAAGGTCACCTAATTTACGTGACGAGCCTATCAGTAAAGGAAATATTGAAAAATTTGAATAAAAATGAGAGTACGGACAAGTATCACTCGGACTTGATAAGTGACTTCTTTGTCAAACTGAACGAATATCTGAATACTCGCATGAAGAAAATGTTAATAACGTCCTCCTTACAATTGAAATGTCAAATAAACGGGGTCGTCGACGCCATGCTATGCCATATTAATTATTCCAATGTTGTTTCGCAGGGGATCTCAAGCGATATTTATATGCAAGAAATAAAAAGAGCTGAAAAAATAATTTCGGAGAGCTTTAATACAGTATTGAGAAATGTTGAAAAACAGACCACGAAGATCGTGAAAGAACAATTAAAGAGCCACGAGCAGAAGATCTTTGAGACATTGCCAACGCTGGAAACAGAAGATCCAAACGAAATGCTCAACATAATGAAACCGAATGTCATAAAGAAAAGTGAACAGATCTTGATAAATAGATCGGAAAACTTCGATTTGAACAGCGAGCTAGATAACATAATGCGGAAGGAGACCAACCAGATGAAGGAAATATTGGATAAAATCTGTCGGTCAAAAATCACTTTCCCTTTTGTCAGTTACATCTTCAATTTGTTTAAGGTGCTAAAGAACACCTTCCATTATCCTCTGATTGTTGCCATTCCCGAAGAAATATTTTACGGTAACACCAAATGGTATATTGATTTTCTCAGAACGGCCACAAGAAAACTTCGTGGTTTTCCCTTCAAAGCCAACGAGATCGTTCATCAGATGATTGAAGACATTAATGTTGATCCTCTGATAAAGAACCGACTATCAGCTTTGGAAAGTATTCACAAGGACATTCAACTTTTTACAAAACGATACCAGGAAACATACAGAATAGTTAGTTTACATTTGCTATTATATATTTAATAAAGTTAGAGGATGTTGAAAATATAATCGAATAAGAGGTTTTATGAGCAGTCACATTTTGAAATCAGTTAATTAACAAATTGACTGTCGGATCAATTTAATTTTCAGTTGAAACTAACCATTTGTGCATTCGATAGAAGGCAGCAAATAACTACCATCGTAGGAGGCCAAAATAACTTTTTCTGAGACGTTATGTTTATGAATATATATATAAAGTTATAAAATAGAGACCAACGGTGCTCGTCTCTGGCTGTTAATTAAGCGCCGCTCGTCCTAAGTGTTAAGTAAGATTAAATTACCTTACAAAAAGAATATATTAGTTTTCCTCAAAAAAATCGCCGTTTTTGTCATAGACTGCTTTAACTTACATAAAAGATAATACATAAATTTGAAATCAATTTTGATAAATCTATTAGTAAAATCAATTCTTTAGAATAAGTAATTATAAAAATTATAATAATATTATTTGCTTATCCGAATTAAAAGATATCACAAGAAATTCAAAATGAAAATGAAATTCGATGTATTATAAAACTTTATTTCCTGAAATGGAGAATGCCAGCCATGACGTCATAAAATATATGGCGCTTATGGGTCTAATACCATATCAAAAGAGCTGTGCTTGTGTGAAAGACACTTTTTCTACTAAACAATCACAAATAAAGACGACGAAATCAAGAAAAATAATTAAACAAGATCATCACATAAGTAGTTAGGACATTGGCAAGGATCTATACATTTATCAACAAGCTGTTTAAAATCATCTAGAAAAGCTTGGTTAGAAGAAAAAGCTATATATTTGGGTGCCTCATAATTTATCTGAAAAGAATTTAATTTGTGAACCTTTATTGAAAAGAAAAGAACTTGAACCATTTCTTAAAAATATGATCACAAAAGAAGAAAAATGAATTATATATGTTAATACGTAAGTGAAAAAATGTACAGTGATGGCATTACGCATTTACCAGATAAATGATGAAAGAATAATATGGAAAATATTTGATTCAATAAAGTTTTTTTGTTATATCAATACAAGTTAGGTGTTTTATATTTAAAAATTGTGGAAAAAGTTTAGGTCACCTAATATTATGCAATTGAACTTGAGAAGGATTTCTTGTAATAATAATTCTTTTTTATTTTTTAAAATTTTTTGATTGAACGTTATGGACCTGACATAAATTTGTTCAAGGCTCGAAATTGGACAATGGGGAGTGAAGCCATTTTCAAAAAATTGGTCATGGTAGACTTCATCATTGAAGTGATCGAAAAATCATTTCAGAAGCCTCAGTATAATCTGAGCAGAAATGAAATGAAAGAGGTAGCCACATTTTCGAGTGAATTCCTTGAGACCGACGAATCGAACTTATGCATTTACAAAGTTATTAACATTCAAAGCTTCACATGTAAGAAATTATTAAAAACTATTTTCGATTATAACTCTTTAATTTTTTTATATTAACGATCTCATAAACAGACTTTTCTTAGTTTACTTTTTTACAACCAGCGACAAAATTTCGGAAACACTTCTTACAAAATTAAAAGTTTTTCAAAAACTCCTGACTCAAATAATATATTAACCTTTATATTGCATTTAATTTTAAATTGTACTTAATCATGATCACATTTGTGGTTTCAGTAATTGTTTTATGTAAGCAAAAGAGTATCCGTTCAAAACTGTCTTAACAAAGATGTTGTCACTCACATTAATAAATGCTACAAATAATAACACCTGATTAATAAAATATAAAAGTCAATTAAAACCAGAATATAATAACTGAAATATTTAATTTAGGAAAGAAATACTTTGTTCTATAAAATACTTCTTTATCAATATCTATTTTTAGTAAATATTAATTCTCCCTGCGTATTATCAATAAATCTTTCATAAAATTGTGAAAAACCAAACACTTTACATCCTAAAGCTTCGATTTGATTTTCAAAGTATGCACTTGATTTTTTAAAACTTATATTCTCTTTAGTTTCATCTTCCTTTATTTTATCCGAAGTACGTTAAAAAATATCACAATCATTATTTTTATCAATTAATTGTAAAATTTGAAGTTCCTAAATATTCATATGCCTTTACTTCTGTTACTATTAATTTTAAAGTTGTGGAAATAAAAATGGGAAAAAAGTTAATTTGTAAAATAATATTTTCACCTGATTTTATATTTGTTATTTCAATTTCAAAAACAATAAAAGCATAAGAAAGAAAATTGCTGTGTGCAATAAACTAAAAGGGTAATTCCGTTTTTATTTACATTTGTAACAGTTGTAGAATTTAAATATTTCTAAATAATCTCATTTTCTTGTCGTTAAATATTGATGATAATTATTATAGTCCAAATTTAACTCTTTCATTTTTTGCACGTGGTAATATTTTTAGCTTTTTTTTAAAACATAAAACTAAAGGTAAAACTAAATTATCATTATCAAACTTTTTCTTTCATTTGAAAATTGTAGAAGTATTCAAGTTATTCTTTATCAATAAAATGAGCTAACATTTTGCATAAATTTGTGATTTATCAGATTTAAAAATATTAAAACAGTATTACTTTTTAAACTTCTTAAAGGTAAATCAAAAAAAGACTGGGATAAATAAATTAAAGAACATTTATTTTGCTCCCCTTGTAAAAATATTGCCATATGTTGATCTTATCATTAATTACATCATGGAAAATAAATATTTTTTTTAAACATTTGTACAATTTATCTGGTTTTTAAATTGAATTTGCTTTATTGTAAAATGTAACTTTTATTTTTCTTTCTATATAAATTCAATTTTTTCCACTTCATATATTTTTCCTTTGGTAATCCAAAATCTAAACAATCTTCCATATATTTAAATTCTTGTTAAAGAAATGCGGTTTTTGAAAAAATGATGTTATCACAATGGATAACCATATAACATAATTATTTTGTTTTCCATGAACCAGAAGGACCAATAATTAAAATTCTAAACATTTATGGAAAATTATGATAATTACTAAATTTTATTTAACTATCAAAAGATAAATTTTCCATTTATTCTTTTTGCGTGTATTGTAAAACTAATTTCTTCTCCATTAGCAATTTTTTTTCATTATCATTTTCAGGTATTTTTTAATTTAATTTCATTAACATTATTTTGTATTTAAAGGAGATAAATATTAACACTCTTAATTAAATACATTAAATTATCTCATTTAAACAATAGCAAATCTAGTGCTATTCATTCATGAAACTTGTAAAATCTTGTTCTATTCCTCTGCCTTTTTTCCATTAACTTGATTGTTTTTATGTTTTACAGCAATTAATTTTTTTAACTTTTCAAATTTTGTTTTAAAATCTACTTCATTTTGATTTGCATTCATTTTCTAATTATTTTTTAAATCAAAATTTCTAGACTCACAAATATTTGTATACATCTTTTTTCATTGGGTAGTTAAATATTTAGAAATAAACAAATTTAATGTTGTTAATTTAATGAAATCTGATGACACAGGCAAATAGAAGAAAACCTAACAATATCCAAGATCTGAAAGATATTATTCAAATAGAGGCAGAATATCACCAGAAATGTATCAACTGTTAAGAAAACCTTTTCTAATTGCTTACATAAGTGTATTAAAGTTAACGGTCATTCTGTAGAAATAATATTAAATTTTAATAAAGGTTATTGTGTCAAAACGTACTTCCTTCTGTTGAATATATTTTACGGTATAACATTGTAAAATCGGATATTCACTTTTTACACACCTTGTATCACTAAGACTGCTCAAATTAAAATAGAATATCATTTGAATGACGTAAAAAAGGAAAACTTATGTTAAATTTATTCTCAAAAATTTATTAAAACCTGCATCGGTTAATTAAAATTTAATTAGGAAAAGTTGGTACAGAACCTCACATGTTATTCATAAAATTACTGACATTAATTATCAACTTTTTATTGATGTACAAACTCCAGAAATATTATTTCTCTTCATCAGATTTGTTTGGACAACAAAGCAGCAAATCTTCGTATGGTTCACTGAATCTAAATAATAAAGAATACGATACTTTATGAATAAGATTCGAAATTTAAATGGTGCTCTAAGTGATTTTTTTGCTTTTGTGATTTCCTTGACTTATATCTTTATTAACAATATTTTTCCTTATCTTTATTCAATACAATCACATATAGGAAAAGTTGGTCTATCAATAAATCTTCTTTTTTATTCCATGTTTCATCTATCTTTTTCCCTATATATATTTGAAATTCTGAGACACTGGTATATATTTACTTGCTTGCAACAAGAACTCAAATTAATGCGACGCAGCTCAATGAATGATCTAGCTGGTTTTGTAGACAGTTGTTTTTTCACGTCTAACTCATTTTGCAAAATAAAATGCATCCGTCTAGTTGATATGTCCATTCTGTTAGCTATACCTGATACCTTCAATCGACGCTTTGTGTATTTTTTGAACGATTTCCGAAATACTAGACGATTTTGGGCGACTAGAACGGGGGTCATTTTCCTGGCTTGTATGACCCTATCTAAATTCTGTAGCCCATTTATGGACGTCGTAAGTAATGGGGTATCGTCATTCAATGTTTCTATCATGTCTTGATGAATTGGTGTAATTGAATACTTCTTTTGCCAAATACTTGATCATTGCTCGGATTTCAAATTTATCCATTTTCTAAAATACTGAAAACTAGTTAATTTCAATTGATGTAAAAAAACAAATACTTTACCAATTATTAACTCGATATTTGAAATTAATATTAATAATATAGTTTTACGATAAATATGATGCCTTAGTTATAAAAATTTTCCTTAAACTTCATTTCGCGAACTTTTTAAATCACCAAAGTATGTGTAAAAATTTTAGGGGCCCTAGTAATGAGTAAAAATATACTAACCAAGTCTTAATTTTATATTTTACATGTTTCGGAGAAATTTTGGTGTTCAAAAAAAATAAATTAACTCCTTGGAACTTATTTATTTCTTAAATTCATTAAAATAAAAAAATGGGGATTAGACAAAAATTAATTGGAATAATTATTCATTTAAAATAGATTTCTCTTTTCCTGATATCAAGCTTTTGCTAACCTATATGTTTTCTTGCTTTGATTATTAATCGACAAGATTTATTTTTACCCCCGTATTATTCAGCCTTGGGAAATATCATTAGCGGTCTGTGTTTCAAGAGGATTCTTCAGAACAGTAAATACATAATGAGCCACAAAGGCACAAGAATCCTGGCCGATAGAACTTGCGTACTCTCCTATTCAAGGATGCAATGTGACTTGCGGAAGGCAATGGAAAACAAAATTAAATGGTCCCTTGCCAATGTTCACATCATCATTTTTAACTTGCTGAAAGCCATCAAATGTTTGATACCATATTATAATTATATTCAGATAGACCTGTTACCGGAGAATATTATAGTGAGATATTGAGATTCTTTCAATTTTAAAGTCTTCATGAAATAATTTATTATTATTATTATTTAATTTCATTTGTTGAAAAATGTTTAAAATTATATTATTAGGATGTCAAGGTGTCGTATTTTACATGCGTTACAAACCGAATAATGTCTCAATCTCCTGAAAAAATCATAGTCGAAAAATTTGTTTTATTACACCAACAGAGCTTGAGATTTTATTTTTTCATATTTTTCTACTTTTCGAATCTAAAATGTGTGACGAAATTCCCATGAAATTTTGTGAAATCTATGGATCTTGTATAGTACAGGAATTCAACGACATGTGGCTCGTTTTCAAGAGGTGAACTTGATATTGAAAATTGATCCACTTTTTAGACTTGTAACATGCGTTGATGACAATGTCTTGTTTTCAGAAAAATACTTTTGGGATTAGAGAAACTTAAATCACATCAGTACCCTCATCATTTTAATCGTATGAGTCGTTTGGATGTTTGCTCTGGTTTATTCGCTCTTTCCTCAATCGATTGAAATATTTTGGTGAGAAATGGATCAGATATAATAATATGGAACGTAGATAAGCTTATTGTTTACCTGACCAAGTGCCACCGTCTTATGCAAAAATTACAATTAAATAAAATAAACGAATGTGCATTTTGTGGCACAAACAAGGTCCAATTCATTATAGGATATTTCTTGGTGTTGTCAACTGTGCTCAGTTGTTAGGTTTGGCTTAGAAAATCAAAGTCACGTTCTTAACTAGGTAGAAGGAAAGATGTTATTTTGTAACATTAAAAATCCATACCCCATGTCGAAAAGTTCTGCCACATCCACCAAAAAGTCCATAACATTTAGGCCTATTTCGGTTGTTGCTACAATTTTCGAATGACAAGAGTGTATGAAAATGTTGAAAGAGCATTTTGACATTTTAACGGTTCAAAAAGTGGAAAGTTTTATTTAAGAGGATTGATTTGCTACATGAAAGAGATTAATGATCATCTTCTATTATCACGGAACTTATCTTAAGAAAAAATGGTTTTCAAAATAAAATAAATGTGATATATTTTTATTTTATATCGTGCTGAAACAATCAATTTTTTCCAAATTCATTATTTCCAAAAGTCACTTGATAATTGATTAAGAAAATTTAGTTAACCACAGTCAATATTGGCATTTTCTAATTGAAATTGGACTGCATTTACTTGGGCCTAGGTATATTTTATTAGGTCTAGTAATAAATAATCGAAGTTTTTAACCGAATTTCAAAATTTCTTTTAAAAAACATGACATAAAATTTTCAGTCAAAGTATTGTTATTGATAAGTTTAATCCACCTTACAGGCAGTTAATAAATTTCGTCCTGAAAAATGTTTGGATACTTGGAACGTATAAAATCGTCTGACCATTTAAGATTTCATTCAATTTGAAGTTTGTATCACACAAGATTTTTTCATTGACCGGAATAAATGAAAATCAGTTAGGACAGTTGTCTGGTGAATATAAATTCCCACCCAGACTTCATTTTGGTGTCCTAGGTCTTTGACACAATCTGTGACCTGGTGCTGTCATGTAATAATTTAACAGGACGTTTTCCTTTGCCAGAATATGGACGTTTCAAATCCAAATTTTGAGTCAATTTAAATAATGGTCTTTATAACGATCGGCAGTAACTTTTTCACCAGGTTCCGAGAGTTCGTAATATAACTATCATTTTTTATCCGACCAGATAAATATAATTACCTTTTGATGAAAATGATTGGGATTTACAACCGATTTCGATGGTTCTCCAGTTTCGGAATTTAATAATAAATTTATATCTGGTATCCCGTCTTTCTATAGTGCCGAATGAGAAGTAAAAAACACAATACTAAACTTTGATTTTGATTGGATTAGGTAAAATTATGTGGAATCAATTTTCCTTTTTTATGGATCTTTGCCATCTCATCTAAGTGACTGGAAACAGTTTTCTGAGAAACCCCTTTCTATTTTGCAAGCTCCGTCTGTGTCTGTGCCACACTATAGAACAGCAGTTTTTCCACATCTACATTGATGAGTGTTATAGGAGCACCCAGACGTGGTCTGTCTATGAGACTAAAGTAACCTTCTTTGAAGCTTTTGAACTAAAAAGCGCAGACATGATACGCTGCTATTTCTTTGCTGAGGACAGAGAAAATTGGTTAATATGCTCTTGTTACATTCTGCATTGCTAAAATTCATCAAAAATACAATCTGTTCTCGTGTTGGACATTCGGGAAAAGAAATTCGTGGAGTTTTTGCTTTATTATCATTTATTTATTTATGGTGGAATTACGGGGAACCTGTGCACTGGGAACTTGTTCCGGATGGTCGAGCTATCGATGGTAACCTTTATACTGAACAATTACAGCGAGTTCATGATGCTTTGAGCACTCTTTACCCAGCATTGTTTAATCGAGGTAGAGCATTCCTACAACATATACATCACGAATAGTGAAGTGGAAAATTCAAGAACACGAAGGCATCGAAGTGATCCCCCACCCAGCGTATAGCCCAGACCTCGCTCCTTCTGACTATCATGTTTCGGTTTCTCATATTTTTTTTACAAGGAAACGCTTTGGTTCAGAGGAAGAGCTCAAAAATGGAATAGCCGAATTCTTCGCCTCAAAAAATCTGAGTGGTATCGCCATGGAATTGAGCAATTGGCAGAAAAATGACTTCGAGTTATAGAAACTGATGGACTATATTTCGAGAATTAATGTGATCTATGTTAAAAAAATTGTAAATAATGTATTTGGTTAAAAACATGAATAACTTTTGACTCAACCTGATATTTTAAAAACTATTTACCATTTGAAAATTTGATCTGAAAATCAATTTTAAATTGATTTGTTAAAACAATTCCAATACTTACATTATATATTAAAAATTTTGATTATTTATTACTTGACGTAATAATAAATCTATTCGATCCGTATTAAATATAAAGTTAATAATTTTTAAATATATTTATAAATATTTATATTTAAAGTTATGACAGTCATATCTTAGATAATTTTCTAAGCGTTACTTTATTTATACAGTTATTTTAGCTTATTATTTATAAACCTTTATAATTAATTAAAATCATTAGTTAGGTAAC
The DNA here is from genome assembly GCA_037834085.1 of Bipalium vagum. Taxonomy (NCBI): domain Eukaryota; kingdom Metazoa; phylum Platyhelminthes; order Tricladida; family Geoplanidae; genus Bipalium; species Bipalium vagum. The sequence goes on from JBBMKC010243785.1 coordinate 10,286, forward strand.
AATTAGTAACAACTTTACATTAGCACATTATAAGAAAACGGTACTGAACCCAATTTGTAATAGGAACTTATCAAAATATATAAATGAAAATTAATTAATTAGATATTTTCGTTAAAAATGTAAGCTGTAATTTACTTCAGCACTGTTTTTTTAAAATTACCTGGTGCAAGGTTGTTATGGTTTAATTTTAATAATTAGGAGTTATAACTATATAATAAAAATAATTCTTCTATTCTATAAACTATTTTATTATTAGAATTATTTTATAATTAAGAAAATTATTTATTTTTATTATTAATTATATTATTATCGGTTATTTATATTAATTATCAAAAAGCTGTCTTAACCTTTAAAGTTTGAGCAGGGTGTTTCCTTTGGTAAACTTAATAATAATAATAATAATAATAATAATAATAATAATAATAATAATAATAATAATAATAATAATAATAATA